>MU225994.1:812399-824964 GCA_018584345.1 Thuja plicata
CCATGATCTCCTTACACACTATTCAAGATGCCGACACATCAACATTATTTGCAAGAAATACATTTTACAAAACAAATAATAAGAATAGGAATTATCCAAGGTTGAGACACCTTATTCCTAACAAATAGCATAATGGCGCTCATGGAATCTATGATGAAACTAGATTACTCATTCAAGGATGAATTCTCTCATCTCATTGATAACCCTATTTTTGAGTATACAAATGCGCATGAGTTCTATGAACCAGAATGGGTTAAAATTATACTTAGTAGGATTCATGATGATCTATTTTGGATTGGTGAAGTTCTTGTCCACATTATTGCTCACCTTATTCATGATATGACCATACTCTCTAAGGTTGGACCTATTTTTCCCACTGGAAAGGATGTCAAGAAATAGGTTGAGCAGGCATGCTTATCTAGAAGCAATAGGCACAGAATGATTGTTGATCCTATTATGGAGTAAGACATCAAACTCATCACCATGATACTTGGTTACAAGTTTCAGCACACAAGCATACTTAATAGTGTATCTACAGCTATAGTTCTGGCAGTAATAAGGATGGAAAGAAATAACACACAATATAACCTTTGTGAGATGTTGCACGCACAACTAATTGATAATATTAAAGCTATCAAGCATGAAAAAAGAAAAATATTCAGATTTGGTTCGTTAATTATATACTTATACTTCCATATTGTTGGTAAGGTCTCTAATCTTTACCTAGATAGGAGCAAACCTACTTTGTCTCAAATTTCATTAAAAGCTACATTAGAAAGCAGTGTAAAGGACTCTATGGATATGGAGATCAAGACATTCAAAATCAAGATGTAGAAGAGGTTTAGAATACCGGAGAAGATAGTTGAAAAATACAAGGACACCATATGCTTCATGGTGGAAATAGACTGTACTTGCATGGAATAAGTTGAGCCAAGAACCAAATGGATTCACCCACTTTGTTATGAAGTATAAGAACATGTTTTGGAAGGATATGCATAAGTTCTTATATCTGTGCCTAAAGATCCAAAAGAGCCTAGATGGGGCACATACATAGAAAAGACAAATCAAGCTGATTATGTCCTATACAGTGTAGATAATAAGAGGAAAGCATCAAGGATTACCTCTAACATCTTGAAAGTTCATGGTGTCACCCAAGAAGACCTAGATAAAGCTAGGGAAGCTAAAATTTCAAGAGAACTTAAGAAAACACCTATAGAAGTCAAAATAGAAAAACCTGATGATGTCCACAAGAAGAAAAAGAAGAATTCTAATGAGAGCACATATGTGCCCTCTACTACTATTGACCGTGAATCCTCTCCACCTTTGGTACCAAGAAAGATGACTAGAAGAAGGAAGCAAGTTCCCACAAGCCACCCATCCTCAAGGAAAACACAGAGAAAAGTAAAGAATACTCAAGCCCCTCCTGAGGTAGGATTCAGACCTAGTCTTGAAATCCTAAGGAACAAAATCATTAATGAAGGATGAATAGATTCAATTACAAATTTCTATGACAAATACCAGCAGATAGATAAATCAAAAATACATTCTATGATTATCTCTCATATGATCAAGTTTAAAAGGTTAGTTTTGGAACTTAAGATAGTCATTCCAGACAGAGTATGGAACATACTAGACTTATTAAAAAGACAAGAACTAGAAGAAGATATGAGGATTAGAGAGGAAACACTAGATAATCTTATCCCTATTTTCTCACATGATGAGAAGGAAATACTGTTAGATCTTGTAAAACCTCATCTAAGAACCAAAACAAGAACTCTTCACATTATGAATAAAGAGTATGAGTTGGTTGGTAAAGAAATTGAAAGAGCATTCGAGCAAGTATTTTTGGATAGACACATGTATCCATCAATGACGCCTACAACTAAAGTGACTCTAGTTCCTTCCAAACAAGAAAAAGAACCAGAGACTCTTAATGTGCCTATGACAGGTCCAGAGGATTATGTGCCCAAAGTTCCATCACCCTCTGACAGAGTCAAAGATTTAGATGAAACAATTATGATCAATGATGTTAAGATAACAATGACAGCTTCAGATAATGACTTGAAACTTTTTGAAAAAGCATTTGTTAGCACTAAAGAAGCTAAGAAGGTATGCTCTAATAATACCCCCTTGCAATAAGATGAATTTCTCTCTAAAGACTCAACATATTTGAATAATGAGGAAGATAATCAATCTAATGAACCACCCTCTATGGAGATCCCAGTGAAAAGTGAATGTATGGATGTAAGTCAAAATGCTATATTCACTCCATCTATCAAACCATCAATATCATTGTTGTCAAGTTTGACCCCTGACTCATCAAACCTAGAAGTATGGGGAGAAGAAGACTTGATCAAAATAAGTGTATTAGCTATGGATAAAGAAAAAGAGAAACAAGTTATAAGAAATCCTCTCTTTCTTGAGTTAGTAAACATTTTGAACAACCTAGTTCTAATAGAAAATAAATTGGAAAATATTCAATCAATTGATGATGTCGATAGCATCTTGGCAAGCTTTAAACAAAACTTCACAAGTATAGTAGACTCAGCTACTAAAATTGCAGAAGAAAAGTACAAAAAGGGAAGGTTGGATGAACTTATAAATAACTTCTCATTAGATCTCAACCCATTGAAGATTGGTCAAGAAATTCTGAAAGAGTTAGTAGAAAAAGGCAGAAATGTGATAGCTAACTGTATGGACAGAGAAAAATTAACTTCTGAACTTATTTTTACACTTCCTTATTGCTCTTACATCCTGATGATGGGTCACGAAGTGTGATCCGAAATGTTGATTCTTAAAAACATACACAATCAAAACCAAAAATCAAAGCTCAAATTCAATGGATTGTAGAAAACTGATCAATTTAATTCACATCAAGAAGATTGAGGAAGAAGACATATTGGTTGAAAGTATAAGGAAATCAGTTGAAACCTCCTCTCAAGACATCAATATCTGTAACAACATCTATCAAGGGCCGATAGACAATATTGAGAAAGACAAGATAGAAATCAACAAGATAATGACCAGGCAAACTCAACTGAGAAATGCACTTGTGCCCTCCTTAGTTGTAATAAATGAGAAAATCAAATAGATTGATTCAACTATTGTCACATATGATCAAGGCCCCTACATGGATCTAATAAAAATCGAGAATCTCACATATGCATTATGCGCCCATCTTCAGACTGTTGATGCACTCAAGGCATTTTGGCAACAAGAAATCAAGAATCTTCAGATTCCATACCCAGATGTGTACTCTGAGTAAGTACTTAGGGACTTTATTTTTTGGCACCTTTGTCATTAATTTCAAAGGGGGAGTAGATTATATAAAGGATTATGGTGTATATAGCTGAAGGTATGATGTACAGTAAAATTGCAGTTTTTTGTGTTAAGTCAAAAGTCTAGTAACTTGACCACATTCCTTTGTTTCCATTAATGAAAATGGGGGAGATTGTTGGAAAGTTGACACTACAAGGATTATATGGCTAGTTTTGTGTTTTCATTATGGAAACAAAGTCATATGAATTTTTGACAGTAAGTTTACAAACTTTGAAGATCAAGATTTGGCTAAGTATAGAAAGCAGAACAAAACAAAGGTATACAGTTGATCAGAGCACCAACGCACATGTGTACAATCAAGTTAGAGTATGTACCTTTGTACTTAAGCTTTATGATATTTTTTTATGCTTATTCTACACATGCATGTAAGATATGATAGTACGGAGAAGTTACATCAAGTTCAAGTGCCACTAGCAGTTCAGTAAACAGAGCATGGAGCCGACCTCAGATTTTGATTAGCGTATATTATTTTGTTTTGTAATGGCTATGCACCTATTCTAATATGTTTTTAATTATGTTATTAACACTCATGTAAATGCACTTAAGCCAATTCATTTGGAAGCGTTGTGTATTTTTATTTTGGGCCGACTAAGTTCTTATTTTTAGCCGCGTCTATTCAGGCATGTATATATACTTGACATGCAATTTTGTATGAAGTGTGAGTATCAAAAAAATATGCAGTAAAGATATACAGAAGAATAGTATGAGATAGAGCTCTTTAAGAGATTAGAGCATCAGTGCATAAGCAGAACTGATCAAACAACAGTGTCATAACAACAATTCACTTTTTGGATATAGTGTGTATCTATTATTAGGAGGTTGTAGCCTTCTTCTTGTTGGACAATGAGCTTTGGCAGTGAACCATTCACCTTTAACATGGTTTTGTAAAGACTCCTAATAGGTTCATTGTGTTTTCATTGTAAAGACTGCTCCTAATAGGGCAAAGGAACTTTAACAAGTTCATAAGACTATTACAATTATTTGTGGGTACTAATTCCCACCGGGGTTTTCCTCTTATCAAGGTTTCCCCATAAACATATCTTGTGTTATATGTCATTGTGTTATGCTTTATCTATTATCTATTTTGATTTGAGTTTCAAGTTGTTGAAATAAATTAAAATTACCAAACACTAATTCATCCCACCCCCCCTTAGTGCTTCCAACAGGTGCAATTGTCTTATGACAGGCACTTCTCCTTCAAACTCATCTTTGTTATAGCTTGATATTTTATTTACAACTTATTTCCTTAGATCTACAAGATCACCAAAAAAATCCATGTCTGGACCCTTAACCTCTTCATTTAGGCTTTTAGCCTTAAGTTCATTTATCCTTTCCTCTGCCAAGAGTTCTTCTCTCTCAGTTAATAAGTCATACAATTATTTCTCATACCTTTTCCTTTCATCTTCTATCCATGATTCTTGTTCATGTTTCTTTCTTCTTAAGGATAGATCTTATTCTCTCAATTTATCAAAATCATAAGATGTTGTTTCAGTAGCAGATGTCTCTCCTAGTTGTTCTTGTGTTTCTTGTGTAGGGAAGAAACCTGCATTTGTCACCTCTCCATCTCTGAAAGGATCAAAAGGTACATCAGCTCCATAAGGATCTATTGGCCTTGATTTTTCTGCACTCTCAGATGAGGATGACCTTCTTTCAAGGACAAGGGTCTCCATTCTTCCCTTTGAAGTATTTGGGGGAATTATGATTTGATCCACCTCTCTTCGACCACTGCCTCCTTCTAGTTGTACGAAGCTCTTCTCCTATATCTTTCTCAGGATTAGCTCTATAATAAGACTTGGTGTTTCTTTGCTAAATCATTTTAAAATCAGACAAGTATTTTCAATATTTCAATCTACAAGTCACTCTAGAATACACAGAGTATAAAGTCACCACCCACAACTAGTATGGGACAAAAATTATTTAAACTGGTCAAGAAATGGAAATACAGATGATTGGTCTCTATGAACTTTTCAAATCTTATTTCTTACACCCATTTCTCCCCACTAGAGTTTCCATTTTGTTAGTGACTCAGATGGGAAAATGATATGACAATAGAATAATTAACTCCTTAGAGATGGCCAACAAATTTCACAAGATTGTTACACTTCCATCCCCAGTAGAGTCACCATTTTGATAGTACTTTTTCTTGTAGAATCTCAATATAGAAATTAATCTTGACTCTTATATTTCCAAATCTTGATTCATACAAGTAAAATTCTAATTGATGAGGATTAATCCTCCTTCTTTGAGCTCCATGGAATTAGGCAGGTGTACCTTTCATAGTTTACTGCTTCTCAGTAATCTTTAATAGTGGATCAAGGGTTACACTGATTTGTCTCTTGTTAAGCTCTACATTAAATTGATCATAGTCATTTGCAAGATGTGTTATCAGTTGTTGCAGTAAAAGGAAAAGACAAATGAGAAGCAGTGAACTATGAAAGGTACACCCACCTAAGTCTATGAAGCTCGAAGAAGGAGGATTAATCCTCATCAATTAGACTTTTACTTGTATGAATCAAGAGTTGGGAATCTAAGAGTAAAGTGTAATTGCTATATTGAGATTCTACAATAAAAAGTACTAACAAATCTTATGGTCCCTTCCTATGACCAGTTGAAGGCCAAGATGGTATGTGAAATTGTTGATCCTAATTTTCCTTGGTACCGAGAAGTTTTTTCCTACCTTAAGGATGGAACCACTCCACTTAACCTCACACAAAACCAATGTAATACCTTTATCCATTGAACTTTGTGTTACACAATCCTTGGTGATACTGTCTTTCAGAAACACTTCAACGAAACTCTTGTTAGGTGTCTAAATATAAAAGTGGAAACATCCTTAGAGGAGGTAAATCAAGGAATCTATGAAGTCCACTCTAGTGGGCTCACTTTGGAAAATAAATTGTTACGCACTAGATACTATTGGCCAACCATGGAGTAGGATGCTTACCAATATGTTTTGAAATATGTAACTTGTCATCATCACAACAATTTGATACACAAACCATCCCAATCCCTTCATCCTACCATCACATTTTGGCCTTTCTCCCACTAGGGACTTGACCTTATTGGCCATATATTCACAAATTCCTCCAATGGCCACAAGTATATCATTGCTTCCATGGAGTACTTCACGAAATGTGTTGAAGCCATCCCTCTTACTTACACCACTGGAAAACATATTTTGAAGTTCATTTTGAACTACACTATCTATCACTATAGAATCCCTCAAGATATTATCACTAATAATGGGAACCATTTTGAGAACAAGGATGTTACAGAGCTATGTAATAAGTTCATTATTACCCAACATTGTTCCTCCAAGTACCTCCCACAAGGTAATGGTCAAGAAGAGGCTACAAATAAAATCATCTTGAAAATACTCAAGAAAATAGTCGATGATGTTGGTTGTGACTAGAACCTCTAGTTGAATCCCACCCTCTAGGCCTACCACACTTCCATTGGTACCCCCACTAGAGACACTCCATTTTCCCTTGTTTACGGTACTGAGTTCATCCTTCCCATTGCAATTGAGCTTCATTCCCTCTCAATCTCCCTGGATAATTTGATGTCCAAAGAAAAATATCAAGTTTCTCACTTGCAAGAGCTTGAGCACCTTGATGAGAGGTTCCTTAATTCCCTAAACCATCTCTGTGTATATAAAAATAGTCTATGCTTACAATTCAACAAGAATAGAAAAACCCATGAGTTTGAAGGTGGTGAGCTTATCCTGTAGTATTAAATAAAGAATCTATAGAACTGTGAAATGAAAGGAAAGTTTGAGTCTAACTAGTTGGAACCCTATGTGATCATATCTAAATTTGGTTTTGAAGCCTACCAGAAGAAATGCTAGAGGGAGAGATGCTCCTTGATCTTGTAAATATTCAGCATCTGAAGCATTTTTATGTATAACTCAACAACAGAGTCCTTGTATAGAGAAAATCAAAGAAAATTAGAAAAATCAACAAAAATCCAAAAATAGTATAAAATTATGCTGAAGAAAAAGTATAAAAATAAGAAGAAAAAATTCCTAAAAAAACTTATTATCCTAGTGAAAACCTAGAAAACAGGCGTCTTGATAATACCCAAAAAAATTTAAAAAAAATTAAAAAAGTAAAGAAAAATAAGTTCATCTATTTTTGAAAACCACTTCGGTGGTGCATTGGATAAGTACCATGGTGAAAACCTATTTCACATGCCATGTGTAGTCAATCAGATCCATCCTCTATTCAAACCATCCTACATGCTTTTCATTGCATTTTGTTGTCCTTCCCTCCTATTTCATAATTAAACCCCCACTTTCCTATCTGTGCGGGAATCCTACCAAGTCCATTTTCTTATTCCAGTTATGTATCCCTTTTTCATCTCATTCATGTTGAGGTATGTCCGATGCCTGAATTCACCTTTCATTTGATCCCATTACACTAAGCTTAATTCGATGACACTCAGTTTTTCCCAGACACAATGATCACAAAAGAGTCTTCACAAATCCACTTTGAGATCGAGTTTCTGAGTTATCATTCCTTTCACAACTATTTCCAATAAATATTCATCTTATCAGTCAAACAATCAATCTTCTTCCCTTTAGGATATATCCTTTAAAAGATGGCATCTCAAAATTCATCATCATAATTATGTTCATGGCAAGAACTGTGGACTGGATGACTTCTTAGTCATAAATTCTTCTTTTGATTTTCTCTATTTGTGCCAACAAACCCTACTCATGACTGCTTCAATTTTCAATATCTTGGTATGTTTTGAATGGTCTATAATGATACATGCATTGTTTTTGCAATATGATCTATTTGTGATAGTTTTAGTTTATTTTTGTTAGATGTGTAGTTATGATTATATGTTCTTGAATCTATATACATGCCTGAGAGTCTAGTTCATTCAAAGGAACAATGTCATTTATGGTTTCTAACACATGATGTATACCTATTTTAATATTAAATTAGGGTGTGCTCTCCGACATAAACACAATCGAATCTCCCCAAGCATCATGTAGATAGGATACATTTTAGTTAGGCTCATATTGCATTTTACTTTTGGCAAGGCTCCTGTTTATTTCCCTCCTAGCTAGCTAAATGATCCCATCCATTATGATTGATACACACAAAAACAATCTCTCATTTTGAGTCCTCCTTTAGATGTATGATGGTCACTTAGTTGCATTAAAAATACTTAGGTCATTTATTTAACTATATTTAGTTTCATTTAGTTTCACTTAATTGCATTAGTTACATTAGTTACATAACCAGGTTACATTGTTGCTAAGGATTTTAAGTATTGACTTTAAATTCGATGTAGTAGATACATGGTAAGATTCATTTCAGTTCATTTTTATTAGGTGTTTTTAATTATGATTCCCTTAGGCATATTTAATACATTAGGTTCATTAGATGTGTTATCCATTTATTATCCATAGCGTTAATCATTATAATCTATTTATATTTCATATTACTCATTTGCATTAATCTTTATAATCCATTTATATTGCATAACCATTGATCATTATAAATGCATAATCCCAACATCCAATATGTAAATTACATATATAAATAATCATTTTCCATCTCATACATCCATCACATGATATATCCATAATCACAAAAAATAATACAGCACAATGTATGCATATATATCCATGTAGTCCTGTATCACAATAGAATCAACATATAGTATAATCTCACAACACACACACATCATGCATCACACACATCACTAATAGATCCAAAACCCATCTCATGATACATATGTATATAGAGATCAAAATCACACACATCACATAGGACCATCAAAGTTATCTGCATCATTGCATCATGTTTATATCATCATGAAAGAATCAAATTTCCAAAGTTCATAAATACATAAGAGTTTGTCAAGGAAACATATACATCTCATCATGCACCTAGGTGTCATTGTACAACCAAAATCTCAAAAAATTGTGTGTATTAAAAATGACCACAAAGAACTCATGAAGTTATCTATGAGGATTTTCTAGTGCCTCTTGTCTTATCTCCCCATCTGTCTTGAGGTGGTCTCATACCTAATGACGCCTTTGAGGTACCCCCGCCACATATAGTATGAGTCATAGATATATCAGTATAAGGTGGAGGCCTCTTATCTAGAGGAACAACCTCATAATATAGACATCTTTAATGCTCCATCTCTCTAACCACTTGGGTCTCCTATATGTGTGTTGCAAAGGCCTCCTCTACAACATGCATAACGTTGAGCTCTATGGCATCATGTACCACAATCTCCCTCTACCCTCTGTAATCCTTCAATCATCTCTGGTACATGTCTCTCTCTTATCTAACCCCTGCATCTCTAGCTCATGAAATCAATCTACCACTATATATGTTCTATCTGGTCCTGCCCTACTATGGCCCATGTATGAGTCTCTATCACTATAAACTCTACTAAATGGAATCAATCCTACAACATGTCTAGAGAAATCTTAGCACTATCCGCTTGTGCTCACTCTCCTAGAAATAATCCTTACACTCTAGTCATCTCTACCTGTAAGCTCCCCTGAGATGTTTGGGAGGTCACCAATAGACCTTATAACTGTGCTACCTCTATATGCAGAGTATCCCTCTCTAAAACCACAGTGTCATGTGTCTCCTAAGAAACATACCCAGGAGGTGGTCCCTCTAATAGAAATGGCTATATCGGTGCATTCTTCCCCAGTTCCTGTAATCCTTGTACCTATACCTGTGCGGGCGGTGGCCCCTATCCCTTCCCCTTACCCTATTCCTATTCTGAAATCAATGGTGGGACCCTTCATGTTGGAACATGTACCTTCCCTCTTTGCCTCTCTATTGGCACTCTTAGATGTATCATGTGACCACCATCTCCTATGAAATCCCCTCCTTCATCTCCATCATCATCCTCCCCATCTCCACGTCTCCCAGAAAAATCCTCACCTGCCCTCAACTTCTCATCTGCCTGAATCAATCCTAGAATAATTGGTCTAATCGACCTATGCAGGGCCACCACTGTACATAAGTAGGAGTCACCTCCACATCTCTCACTTATCTTTTCCCTATTGGCATGATAGCACTACCATACTAATCCATGATTCCTGATCTCCCCAAAGATCTACTCCAATCCCCCAGAGTGTACCCACCTCATGTGTCACTAGAGGATGAGGGAATGAAATCCTAAATATACCTAAATTATCAGGTAACTCATGATGGCATGTATTGAGATATCATGTAGGTTATCCTCCCTATCAACCAAGAGTCAATGTGTGTAAAACCTAGGTAGAAAAAATCATCCTGACCATCCTTCATGCAATACTGTTGCTACTGGACCTGGTGTCCCCATGACTCACAACCTACATAAGGTGTCCAGTCTAACCCCTACATCTTATCTAAGATCCTCTGCTAGTGACCCACAATATTTTTCAATTCATAACAAATTAGAGGTTTGTATCTATAGACATTTGGCTCATATTCCTATCATGTCTCATGCATCCTAATGGGGCATACCACATTGATATGCTCCCATGCCCATACCATTAAAAGTTTCACCCATGCCCCCAAGGTCCTGCCCTCCATTAGGTGCACATGTGTAGATAGTAATATAACTATTTGAGGATGGTATATCCCCAATAGTATCTCTCACCCTCATTCTCCAACATGACACTTGTTACTCTCACCCATCCTAAAGTAAATCCATGGCCTACAAGATCTGGCATCATCAGCCCACCAATCCATTTGGTTAGGTACAATGCCACTTGTGGTAGTCATGGTCATGTTGTCATCATTATCTTCTAAGGTAGTCATTGTATCATTGTTGACATATGTTCGTATGTCCATCCAAAATACGCCTCCACATAGGGCTCTGGCCCCTTTTGCACATAGTCTAGAATCAAGCCCCTAATTAGACCACGATATATCCTACATACTTTAAAGGGGGTAATCTTTTCCTCATCCATTAGAAAATAGATGCTCGAGGTGGTACAATGTCACCTCTCTATTAGGCTAGTCATCAGTGCATTATGTGCTCTTAATGGGGGCCATTAATGAACATGATCTGGTCTACATAATGCTAACTGACACCACTCTGCTGGTGTCAGTTGATCATCCAATGCCATCATTTTGGCTAGCACTCTCGTGATCTAAATGATGCCACTATCTCCTGCATCCAAAAACCACATATGTTAGTTTCTGCTGAAAACCTAGTTCATCTTGGTGCATCCTAGCCCTCCATCCCCCATATAATGTTCCTGAATCTTTTCCTCCTTGATTTTTTTCCCCCAATCTCTGTAGACATCGATTAACGCATATGCCCATCTATGGAGACCCTGATCCATGATTGTCTCCTCGGTGTCTTTCCTCGGCCAACTTGGTTGACCATCATTAATGTAGACAGATATTATTTGATAGTCATCTATGACACACTCCTTGTCTTCCCCACAAATGATGATCAGTAGACCATGGTCTATGCCCCAACACCTCTTTTCCCCCATTGATGCAGTCACAAAAGTATTAAAAGAAAAATTTTAAACCAAAAACTAAGTCTAGATGATGTACTCACTGGTGGTCCTGCATCAACTAGTCGCTAGTGTATCTGAACTTGCTCTCCTAGCTACAATTGATCTCATGGGTCAGCCATTTTTTCTCTTTTGCTCTTGCTCATCATGGGTGAAAATGGCTTCTCTTGGGGCCCCTAATGACTACTTATAGGCCTCCCAAGGCCTGTTTTCTATCTCATTCCCCATTTTTTTTCCTGTTTCTTCTTGTCCACTCAATGAGTCATGTAATTTTCCCTTTCACCTTATTTTCTACTAATTTTTCTTCACATGTCCTTTTTTTGAGAAAATTTCCCCAAAAAAAAAATTACACAATTTTCTCAAGGGGGCACACTCTTTTGTCGTCATCACTCTAACACAACTTTTAAGACCCTCTTTTCTCTCTAAGGCATCTTATTTTCTTTTCTTTGACACGATGTCATCTCTAACGCTGCATCAAAGAGGGGCAAAATGTAGACATTTAAAAACATCCCTTAGCACTCTTATTAATTAAATTAGATTTTATTAATATAACCTGCTAACATTATAGTTAATTTTAATTAATAAATTATATTTTTATATTCTCCTACCTATTTAATTAAATTTGGTTCATCTCCTAAGTTATTTAAATTTAATTCAAATACTTATTCATAATGTATTAAATTTCATTTAATACATCCTCACTCCATAGTCTATTTTAATATATAT
>MU225994.1:825014-875321 GCA_018584345.1 Thuja plicata
TCACATGACTTATTCTTCTAAACTACGATTAAGTTAACTGTTATTTAACTTAATATTAATCTAGACCTTGATCCTACCCTACTCACATCACTCTCAACAAAATAAGCCTATTTCACTAATTAAGTAACGTTAATTAGACTAATTATTGGATTCCTACACCTATTAGCGCTAATTATTTTCTCAGACATGTATGAGCAAATTTCCAAAAATCACCTTTTGAAAAATTGCCTAAAATTCCTAAACAAGGCTCCTTACACCCTTGATGACAACTTCTTACACTTTCTAAAAATGTTTTAGTGGAAAAAGTTCTATGACATTTCTTACAAGATCTCTTACATATGTACTAGAAGTACACATTGACCCATCACATCCCTAGTTGTTCACACATGTGTGAAAAATCTTAGACTCTTGTATGGCTTATGTTTCTTTCATGTGGCACCTATGTGGATGCCACATCACCCAAGTCCTTCAAAATATTATAAATAAGATCCTTGCCAAGATTAAATCATCCCTCATTTTACATACTACAGTTATTATGTCATTTTGTGCATAGAGCATTTAGAGCTATTTTGCATTCATTAGAGATTTATTACTAACATGTTTGGTAGTTGTTTTCATTAAATATGGTAGTTGCATTTATTTATAGATCTTAGTTTGCATTCACTACTATTTAGGATCTTGCATTAGAGTCATATCTACTCCTTGCATTTGCATTGAATGCTTGAGGTTATTTCTATATAACTAGTCCTTGAGTTTATTCAATACTATTTCATTTAGTTTTGCATTAAAGATCATTCATCATCATCAATAAGGTGGGATTTTAATATTGTGTTTGGAGAGCACACCCAAAAAATCTCTAAGACCAAATCAAACAAGTCTTGGGTGCACTTTTTTCATCTCATCTAAGTTTGTGGAAGAATATTTGTGTAGGAACTAAGTTTTTGATATGTTAATGTAACTTTTATCATCTTTTATCTCTAATGTTTGCATGTCTGAGATTATTCCACACTGTAAGGTAACCATTCATTGTTTGAGTAAGCATTCGTTAAACCATAATTAGGATTAAAATGCATAAATGGTTCCTTAAGGGTCAAGTCAACATTGCTACCATGACCAAAGGTTTTTTTTCCTTTGAATTTTAGAGTATGGAATATTTATCTAAAATCTTATGTGTTGGCCCCTGAATGGTTGGTCATTACTCCTCTTTGAAAGTGGACTCCCAACCTGGAACTCAATGACTCATATATTTTTTTTTCTCAGCCCCAGTCTGGGTGAGGTTCCATAGTCTCCCTCATGAATAGTAGCATGAAGATGTTCGGGGAGGGCTGGCTAGCTCTTTTGGAGAACTCCTCACTATTGATCTTATGACATCTTCAAGATCTAGAAGATTTTATGCCAGGATTTGCATGAATATTTTTTCAGATGGTTGACCTACCTCAAAACATTGTTATCAATTCCAAACAAGGTTCATGGACCCATCCAGTTGAATTTGAGTCCCTACCCTTTGTTTGTTTTTCCTGTAAAAAATCTGGACACTGGGCAAAGGAATTCCCTCTCAAAACTCAGAAAGCTAATTCAGCCCCTCCAAAAGATACCAACATGGTTTGGAAGGAAAAAAATTTGGTGAATCCTAATGCTACCATCTCAACATACCTTTATGTGTCTTCAGGAGCTACAATATATCTAAGCTTGAACAGACCCCCACAAGGAAAAAGTTCTCCAAAAAGTAGTTTAGAATAGACTAAGGAGATGCCTTTGGATCCTAATAATCACCTTGAAGAAGGACAAATAAGAGTTGTCACTGTCTATAAGGAAGATAAAATTAGTGAGGTAACTAAGAAATCCTCAGAGGATACAGAAAATGGTAACAATATCTAGGAAAGTATTTTAAGTCCAGAAACTCCACGAACAAAGAAAGGTTGTGTGGACTCATTTTAAGAATCTAATCCATTCTCAAAATGTGTGGAGGACCTTTGGATGAAGGTGATGCACAATAAAAATAAATGGGTTGAACCTAATCTAGGGATGCCCATAGGAGGAGTTATAAGCAGAGCTAAGTGAGATGATGTGGGAACACCTAAGTCTAACAGAGGTAGAAGACCAAATAGACTCATGAGAGAACATGAAAGCAGACAAAGTATTGTGGATGGGCGAAAAGGTACCATCCAAGAATGCTCCCAAGGTAAGAAATGAAGATCATCTCTTAGAACATGAGGGGATTAAATAGCCCCCACAAATAGGACCTTTTAAGAAATTTTGTTAGGGATCAAAATCATGATATCATTCTTATCCAGGAAACTAAAATGGCTAGAGATAAATTAGAAAAGATTAAAGTTTTTAAGAACTGTGGTGTTGTAGGTTGTAGTTCTGAAGGGGCCTCTAGGGGAACTGAATCCTTTTGGGACCTTAATACTATTCATGGTGATATTATCAAATCTGAAGGGAACATCTCTACTATTAGGTTTAACCATATTAGAGATGGCTTTAGTTGGGTTCTCTCTAATATCTATTTTCCCAACTCTATAAGTGGTAGAGATAAGTTTTGGCGTAAGTTGGAAGTTGAGAGAATTAATCTTAGGAATGACTGCTAGATGGTTGTTGGAGACTTCAATACTCCCCTTAGTGACTCTGAAAAATTTGGGGGAGTCTCATCCCAGAATGACAATGGTTTGGCTTTGATGGATTTTATAAATAATTAATCCCTTATGGATCTTGATCTTAGAGGTGGGACCTATACCTGGTCTAATCAAAGAATTGGTGATGAATTGATTCAAGTTCATCTAGATTGAGCCTTGATATCCATGGACTGGATCCTTTTTTATGCCTGCTCATTGTCAAATCTGCACTGTACTGGGTCTGATCATTCTCCTATATCGCTTCAGGCTAATCCTTTAACTGGTAAGAGAAATTCCCCTTTCAAATTTGAGAAAATGTGGATGCAGCATCCTAATCTAGAAAGGAACATTGTTGAATGGTGGAATGTCCATGTGGAGGGTACAACCATGTATAGAATGGTTCAAAAACTTAAGAGAATCAAAAAGAAAATAAAAGTGTGGAATAAAGAAGTGTTTGGGGACATCTTGAAAGTGAAAATATCTATTCAATCTAACCTTCATAAATTACAAGATACTATCCAATTAGAGGGCTTGGCTGAGGAGAAAAAATTGAAGGAAAACAAAATTCAGGATGACTATCACAATATCATCTCTAAAGAAGAAGATTTCTATAGACAAAGATCTAGGGCTCTTTGGCTAAGAGTTGGGGACAAGAATACTCGCTTCTTCCATATGAAAGCCCAAAAACACAAGGCGGCCAAAAGAATTGACCATGTCAACAACCCACAAGGTAAGTTGGTTAAGGAGGAGGACATCAAAAAAGAAATCTCAGATTATTTTTCTTCTCTTCTCACGAGTGATCCTTCCCTCTCCTTTGAAAATCAAAATATTTTTCTTGATTCTATCCCTTGTATCTTAGATTGGGAAGCCAATGATTCTCTATGTAATATTCCTTCCAATAAAGAAATTAAAGCATCTGTCTTTTCCTTTAAGGGAGAAAAATCTCCTAGACCTGATGGTTTTCCCCCCTTCTTTTTCCAATCTTTCTGGCCCATTGTTGAAAAAGATATCTTGGATGCTTTCAAAGAATTCTTTGGAGCTAGTTCTCTTATGAAGGAAGCTAATTATACCTTTTTTGTCCTTATTCCTAAGAAACCTGGTGCTGATTCTATGGATAGCTTCAAACCGGTCAACTTGTGCAACACTTTCTATAAGATCATATCCAAAGTCCTCACAATGAGAATTCTGGCATTTCTCCAAGCATTTATTTCCCCCCAGCAGAATGACTTTGTTCCTAGGGAGGTAGGTCTTAGATTCTATCATATCTATTCATGAGAATATCCATTTGCTGGAGGTTTTACAGAATAAAGGTTTCCTTATGAAGGCTGACCTTTCTAAAGCCTATGACAAAGTGGACTGGGCCTTCCTCTGTAGATTTCTCTTGGCCTTTGGTTTCTCTGAGAAAGTCATTAACCTCATCAATCAACTTATCTCCACTCCTTTTGTTTCAGTGTTGGTTAATGGCTCTGATTCCAACCTCTTCTTCCCATCTCATGGCCTCCAGAAATAGAATCCCATTTCTCCTATCCTCTTTTCTATTATGGCTCAATGCCTTGGGAGATTATTCTCCAAATGGGTCCATGCTGGCTTAATTCGGGGTCTTCTCCCCTCTTCTTCTTGTGAGCCTTTCTCTCACAAACAATTTGTTAATGATACTGTCCTTATGGGTTCGTCCTTGATTAAAGAAGCTAGAACTATCAAGATGCCTTTGAACTCCTATTCTTCAACTATGAGTTAACTTATCAACTGGGAGAAAAGGTCTCTCTTCTTTTTCAATACCCATCTTCCTAGATAGTAGAAAATGGCGACCATTCTTGGTTGTAATATCTCCTCCTTCCCTTCTAGCTACCTAGGTCTTCCCCTGGGTTTGAAACCCCCCGACTCTTTCTAGGAAACTATTGTTGATAAATTCAACCAAAAACTTTATGGTTTGAAAGGGTCCCTTCTCAGCCAAGCTGGGAAGATTCTTCTTCTCAAAACCTCCCTCTAGAATCTTCCATTTTATGCTTTGAGTCTCTTCAGAATTCCATCTAAGATTGCTGACACCATTGAGAGATTGTAGAAAATATTTTTGTGGTTTGGCATGGAGGAGAAAAATAGGATCCATCTTTTGGCTTGGGATAATGTGTGAAAACCTATTAAATATGGTGTTCTTTGCATCAGGAAAATTAAGGATATCAATTAGGCCCTGCTGGCTAAGCAAATTTGGAGAATTTTTGAAGAGGAAAAAGTTTGGAATAAAATTATGAAATCTAAATATCTTTTTTCCACCGCTACCATTGAAGATTTCCTTTCCTCCTCTCATATTTTTCATGGGTCATCTATCTGGAATAGTATTCTGAAAGCTAAAACTCTTGTTGCTAAAGGTGTTAGGTGGAGGGTTGGTAATGGCATGAAAATCAATTTTTGGGAGGATCCCTGGTTTAGAGACAAACCCCTCATCTAGTCTTCTGAAGTGGCCCAAATTTCTAAAATTTTTACTAGAATAATTGGGAGAAAAGTATCGGATCATTAGAGAGATATTAAATGGATTAATCTCAGTGACATTAATCCCCTGATGAAAGCTGTTAATATTGATTTGACCCCCTGGGTGATCAAAGAGAACTGTAATGACCAGATCATCTGGTCCCCTAATCCCAGTGGCAACTTCAAAGTGGATTTGGCATACTTCTTATCTTCTTCTTGTGATTTTGAGCTCTTTTGGGCTAAGGTTTGGTCTCCTTCCCTTAGCCCCAAAATTAACATCTTTTACTGGTTGTTGGCTCAGGACAAAGTTCTTACAACTAAGAACCTTGCTAAGAGAGGATGGATGCTACCTAGTAGATGTTACCTCTACATGAAAGATGTTGAATCTTCTTCCTGCATACTCCTACACTGCCAATTTACTAGGGAGCTTTAGGCGACTGTGATGTAGCACTGGAATATCAGTTAGGTGTTCCCAAACACTGTTGAGGAGTTCATAATCCAATGGTGTCCTCCTTTTTCTCATAAATTGTCAAAAATAACTTGGAATTACACTTCCCCCCATGTTATTTGGAGTATATGGAAAGCAAGAAACAATAGGATTTTTAGAAAAAACCATTCTACGCCTTTGATGGTTGGTTCTAAAGCTATTAGAATTATTGTTGAAAACATCAAACTGTATTGTGAAAAAAGACCTAAAATTATGGAAGGCATTGCTGACAAGGACATCCTAAATAACTAGAATTTCTCTTCCATTACTAAGTCTGCTACCAATAATCGTGATGGAGCTATTTGGCACTCTCCTCCTCTTGGCTGGGATAAAATTAATTTTGATGGCTCTGCGAAGGGTAACCTGGGCATTGTTGGATGTGGGAGCATTATAAGAAATCCTCATGGTTATTGTGTGGCTTCTATTTATATTCCTATTGGATCCTAATCTAGCAATTTTTCTGAGGCTATAGCTTCCCTTTACACTTCCAAGATTGAAAAAAATCAGAATTGCACTAAACTATGGCTGGAAGGAGATTCTATGAATATCATCAACTGTATTAATGGTAATCACAAACTGACATGGAATACGATTCACATCATAACCCAGATTAAAAGACACTTATCTAAGTTTGAGGACACACATGTCAGCCACGCCTTTAGAGAATTGAACACTGTGGCTAATAGCCTAGAAAATGTGGGATCTTGTAGTGACGATGTCGTATGTTGGCAAGGCAATCAAGGCTTAAATAATGAAGTCCTTAGTCTCATAAGGTACAACCAAATCCCCCAAAATCCTAGATTAATTACTAGATATGATTATAAGAAATGATAATTTGTGAAAATTCCTCACAAAAGCACCTTGCACGCTTCAAGGATAGTGTAGTAATAAAGACAAGTGTGGGAATTGGTTCTTTAATTCCTTTAAAGTGGTGTCTATCTTCATTATTCTCTTTCTCTGCATTTTTTTCTTTGATTTTGGTACAGTGATTTTTCCTATGCCAAGGACTGGTGTCTGGGCTTCTGATAAAATGGGTGGTAAAATCAAACATGAAGAGTCGACCTTTTTTAAGTGGAAGAAAGAGGATAAAGTATGGAAACAACTCAACAAGGGTGGGGTCACCGCTTACATGGCTATGACAAGGATAGCTCCAAAGAGTTTGCTGACAGTTGGGATAATGGAAAAGTTACCCTATGTGGTAAGACCTTTTCTATCACTAAGAAGCTTATTTATGAGATTACAGGCTTAGATATGTCTATTTTGAAGTATTATAGAGGTAGGGTTATGGCCCAGAACGCAGCTAGAATGCACCTTAAGACTCTAGGTGAAAATCCCCTTCTTGTGAAACAATCTGGGGATTATGTTCTTCATAAGCATATGAAGCTTCTCTGGGGTAAACTTGTCAAAGCCCTTATGCAGTATTTTATTCTTGAGGGTCGTTATACAAGGGTTTATAACTTCCATTTTATGCTTGTGAATCATTTTTGTTACAAGAGGAAAATTTCTTTCCCCTATCTCCTGCTTCAATCTCTCGGCACTAATATTATGGATAATAGGAAAAAATTTTATAATCCCATTCTTCATGATGGACTTATTCTTCTCATTTATGAGAATGCCAAGTTTAATCTCCAAGATTGCACCTCGGACTCTGGGAAGAACAATGAGAAGAAGGGTAAAAGATCCCTCACAAAAGATAGTAACACTTCTAGAAAGATAAAGAAGGTCAAACCTACTGAATATTTTTTTGAAGTGACCAAAATCCTCATGAAGGAGACTAGTATGGACATTGAAGATGACACAAGGGTAAGGGAGGAAGCTAAAAATCTTGACATGGCTGAAGAGACTAAATTTCTCTCTCAGGAGGCTGGTATGGAAATAGAAGATGACATGAGAGTCTAGGATGAGGATAAAAGCCTCAGCAACTACCACAAAAAAGAGGAACAAGATCCTTAGGATAATTACAATGAGCCCTCTTCAGAAATGGAGAGTGACAAAGCCAACAATACCAATTATGACAATATGGAGATGGAAGGCCCGAAGAACAATTATGTTCCTGAGGAGACTAGCAACAAAGATAAAACTAAAATGGGGGCTAACTCCCCTGTGATGGTTGAGACTAAGCCTCTAATTCCCATGGCTCACCTTGAGATGTATACCAATCCCTAGAATTCCCTATTCTGGTGAACTATGAAGATATGTCATCTAAGGAGGGCACAAACTCAAGGGTTACATCAGAGAAGATTGAAGATAAAAAAAGAAGAGGGAAGTGACAAGAAGCTTAAAGGTAAGGAGGATTATGGGGGAAGCTAGGAGGAAACATCTGAGAAGGGAAAAGTGAATGAATGGTTCATGCAGGTGGCCAAAGAGCATGTTGAGATGGAAATGCAGATGAACTCATGATTGTATCGAGAAATAAAAGACATTAGTATCAAGTACTCAAAGCTGGAGGACAAAGTGAACAAAATTTCTATGCTACTCACCAAGCCTAAGATTACTGATAGAAGTGATGTTGAGACTCAAGCTAAAGAAGAAGAAAAAACTCTGATGGAGAAGCTTGAACTAAAGATAAATGTTGTTGTCAATTTCTGCATGCAGACTACCTCCAACCGCATCCAGGGCATTGAATACACCCTCATAAGAATTATGAAGTAGAACTTTGAGGGCATGAAGGTGACTACCAACAACCTATGGGCTCTTCTCTCTATGCTAGAAGGGAACCCTACTCCCATTGTCATGGAAGATGAAGCTACTGAAGACACAAGCCCTGTCATCCCTAGCTCTCATACTAGGGAAAGCACTAAAAAGAAGAAAGTTTCCAACTCAAAGGAAATCATGGATCTCTGAGACTCCATCCAAAAATTTCAATTTTTGAAGGAAGTCACAGCGGATTTTATGGAAAAAAATGTCTTAGTTATGCTGGTTCTCGTTTTCGTGCTTTTTTGTCTGTTTTGTAGCTTTTTTTCTAGTTAATTGTGTTGGAGGGTTTCTAATGTCTCCTTCCTTTTCCTCCAGCTATCTCTTTTTTCTATGCTTCTATTCTACCTATCTCTTCTTTTGATGTAAAGGGTTACAGTTCCCTTCAAAAATAGTTTTAACCTCAATCAAAAACATGTATAAATTGCATATATATAACTATATAAGAGTGTTTATCATCCACATATGTGATTAAGGTATAAGTTTAATGTTCATGATTCCAAGTTCATAAAACTAACTAAAGACACCTAGAAACCAAGTCTAAGATAGTGACTAAGACAAAAATGCATGACCAAAATAGGGAGAATACAACAAGCATTGATAAACATTGAGCCATTATTTGGTCTCATCAGCCTCATTGATTCTAATACTATATCTTTTAAGGGTGTTAATAATCAATCAAAAAAATCTATAGGACTTCCCAACCAAATCTTACAAATCCATACCAAAGGTTTTCCATCTCATTATACCAATAATTTTGGGTCTACTTAACCTTTTCCTTCTTCTTCCACTCACGTTATTGTCTATGATGATAAGTGTAATGAAGCCAATAATGTTGTCAACATCATTGAGCAAACCAAACCTAAACCTAGTCTTTGTATTACCATTGTCCCTACTAAGACAACTAAAGCACGTAATGGTCCTTTTTACATTGTGAAAAATAATAGTGGCCTTAATTCTTGTGGCATTCATATTGATCTCACTTTCATGATGAATTTTATAACTGACAAACATCTTTTCAATAGACAATTGCAATGTGAATTTTATGATAAATCTAATGTTATTATCCAAATTTTCAATGGTTTCCTTTATCCTTCCCATGGCTCCATTTCATTTCCTGTTAAAGTTCATGGTAAAATTTTAGATGTTACCTTTACCGTGATTCCAACTTTTGATACATTTCAAGTCAAATTTGGTTTTCCTTGGCTTACCTCCATGAAATACCTAGCCTCTCCTCTCCATAAGTTTTTTAAAATTTCCTTGCAATGGACAAATCATTACTATTAACCATAGCCCCTATCAACCTTTGGTGCCTTGAGAGTTTGTTGACCTTTATTTCTTTGGTCCTTCTATGCCTCAACCAACTCAACCCTACATAGATAACATATTCAAATCATATCAAGCTTGCAAAATCAAAAATATTTGTGAGCTTATCAAACCTAAGGATATTCCTTCTCCTTTCCATGGATGTGGAATTATTCCTACACCTCCTATATATGCTTCAGTTCTTCCTCCTATATCTTATAAATTTTTTTCCTATGTTATCTCTCAACCTATTGTGGTTCCTTATGTTCTTCATCCTAAAGAAGGAATGAGCCTAATGTTGATTGATCTTGATCCAAACCCAATTTCTAGAAAAACCAAATGAAACCACTATGCTTCCCAAAACATTTCATCACCTAAAACACATATTGATGCTTTGATTCCCTTCAATCAACCTATGCTTGAGCCAAAGGAGGAAGTTAACTTGAAAAAGATAAAATTGAACAAACATGATAATTCTATTTGTATCTTGGATTATATTACAATTAATTTCGATCAAGAAGACACTCTTGATGATTATTCTTTTGTTCCTAATGATGATATCCATGCTAGTGATTATGAATATATGTTTGATCTATTGATTTTAATCATGATTTACCCTATATGTTCTCACAATAATTGTCTCTTAATCCTAGTGATGAACAAAGTTACCCATCTTCACAACATGGTCCTTGTTTTGAACTGGCTATTGTTCCATATTTCATGATTTATATTGATCCTCTTGCATGTTTCCCACCTTCCCTAAACACTTTAGATCGAGATGGTGGGCAGACAATATGCTTGACTTGCTCCTCTTTTGCAGCGGATTTTGTGTGTTTTCTTGTTGTAATGTGTCTCCCCTATGATGTTCTTTTTTTAATATATTTTGTGTATATTTATTTAAACAACCCCTATTGCTTCACAGGTGCAAGGTAAAAAAGGAATCAAAAGGTTGTGACATTAATCTATTTTTTATCTTACTTCTTCTATATGTTGTTACATGTTATTGTTGTCAATCAGGATTGCACCCACAATGCAAATTTTGAAACTTCACAATACTATTGGAACATGGAAACTTCCTCACTGGTGGGAATGAGAACCAATCTCTAGATCATATAATAGCTTCCTCCTTGTGATCACCTAAAACTAACTCTGAACATGGAAGGAGGTAGAAGGATACGCTTTTGTGAATAAAACTTATACTAAAAGATGATGCACAGATGATAAACTTACAACAAAACTAAGAAGATTCTCCAAAGATAATGAAAACACAACCCAATTAGACTAACCCTACAAAAATGAATATATGAAGGGTTCCTTATATCAATACTGAAAAGGAAAACCATACATGCTTTCACAATTTAACACTGAGGCCCAAAACTCAATCATAAATCTGTACCATGGGTCATCATATTCTGCATTATAATTTGAAGGAATACTGATCCAATAAAGGTTAAGAACACAATAATTGAACTCAACAACTCACAATAAAATAATTAACACATAAAAATAAATGGGAGGAAACAATTTTTGCATATAATATCTCAAATATGCTACAATCTGCTTCAATAGAATGATGCCTGATTTTTTTAATGTGCAATAGCAGGAAAAAAGAAAGTCCTCCAAAATGAGGTAAAAAAATACAAGATAGAGACCACAAAACCCAAAGGGTCAGATGCATGAGAAAGTTCCTACAAAATAGGAGCCTAACTGCTAGAAACTAAGGTATAACTGCAAGAAGAATTCCTCCAAACCAAGGGCCACTGAAAATCAACTCCAACTGGCCCTCAAACTGCTCAAAAATGATCTCTAAGTCATGCAGAAGTAAGGGGTCAGATGTGAGGAGAAATTCCACCAAAAAAGAGGCCTAACTAATAGTATGACATAGTGAACTTCTGTAATACTCTCTTCAATTGATGGGTAACCCTCCAAGAACTCAAAACTGCTCCTAGTCTCAAAAATGTCCCTTTTCATGCAAAGCTCCCTCTTATTTTGCATTTTAAGTATAATATTAACTAAAAACCTTATAAAAATACTATTTAGTTAATATTAGTTACATTGTATATGCAAATAATAAGATACTTTTCCTCAACTCCAAATATTATTTAATGTTAATTATTATATTTTAATAAATTTTATATTTTATAAATACTAAAATACTATCTAATAAATATTAAATACCTTAAAATATAATAATTAACATCAAACAAAAATAGGCATTATTAACATTTATAGATGTTAATGTGCAAAACCCTCATTTTCTCACAAGCACCACAACCTTATGAAATTCATTGCAAAATAACTTGAGGTCTGCCACATAACAAAGGACCTTCCTAACCCTAACCTATCACTAATTTTGCATTACTAGAACTCCTTTATGTCGGTGGCTGGGGAGAAGAAATAGGGTTTGAACTGGAAGAGGTTATGATGGAACTCTTTTCCTGGACATCACCATAGAGGAGAAAACATGGGGGTCTCTGTCTATAGAATATATGGATTCTTCCGCTAATACTCTTTATGTGGACGTCTGTGACGTTAATTTGGTAACTCCTATTACAATACCTTGAGATTTTCCTTTCATATAAAATTAAAAAAATGAAAGGAAACCCTATGCTATTTGTCATGGATTTTCCATTCTAGGGGAATTCTAACTGCACCACCATGGAAAGATGGTTCTTGGGTTCACCTTTGAAATCCATGTCATGGTTGTTGGCATTTAAATCTACAAGAATGCAACATTGGAACTCCTTCGAGTTAGGCTTTTAAAAAACAAAAATATAAGCACCATTTAAGATAACCTTTATTTTCCTCCTTTGTTTTTGAAGATTTGAACATCTCTGTTATAATTTGGGATGCGAGCTCAATATAGAAAACATTATATTTTTTGCCACCAAAAAAAAAAACCCTTCATCTATCAAGTTTTTGTATATTTTTTAGAACATAAATAAAAGAAGAATTCCATCCTTTTTGGGTTTCATTTTGTATCCCAATAGACCCATAAGTTGTCACTTAATAACTTCCTACAACGTGGGTGCTATCTCAAACTCATTCTTTGTATCTATGATAACTTTGATTCTCCATCTGAGGTTGCGGCTACTAGATTGTTGGAATTGGTTGTTGATGCTATTGTTGGCATTCATGTTTTGTCATTGATGTCAACATATGTTTATATGGAGGCAGAATAGACTGGTTATTACTATTTCTTGATAACTGACAGAAGTGTACATGTACTATACACTTGATTCAAAATGAGCGAAGATGGTGAGGTGTACAAGAATCTGTTGTGATCTTATGCCTAAGGTTACATGGCTTAATATTGTCATTGGATAGGTTATAGACATTTTAGTGAAGACTAGGTACTGGACGATGATAGTGATCTTTGACAAAGTTAGTCTCTGTATTTTGAGTATAACTTACGGGTGACTTGAATTCAAGTTATGCCAGATTATGGGATGGAAGAAGACATGTTAAGGAAGGTTGTTTATGTTTTGCGGGTTGTAGGAATTTTGATGACATCATTTGTGGCATGTATTTTTTAGGAGATCTATTTGGGGTTGACTTCATATATGAAACATGTATTATGGATTGAGAGCATGGATTACGAATCTTTGATTATATTTGATGAATTGTAATTGATGTTTACTTGTTATAAGTACCATGTGTATCTTATCAAGGGGTTAAGTAACTATTTGTACATTGGGAAAGCCTAATTGGCTGACCTAATTGATTATTGTAATAGGGTATATATGAGAGAGCTTTTCTTGTTGGAAAGTGTGATTGTGGAAGAAACAATGAAGTGTGGAAGCTGCGAGCTTGTTTGTACGAAGTCTGCTAGATGTAGATAAGAGGTTGTGATTATGTTACTTCATTGGAACTGACCAAGAAAAGACAGTTTCTATCAGACAGTTCGTTGGACTATATAATTCTTATATACACTTGTATTTCAAAATTTAAGTCCTAAGGGTGAATTTAACCTTATTTGGGTAGTGTGGCTAGGTAGTGAGCCTGATGTTACTCTTGACTCCTAAAAGGGACTATGTACTATAATGCATAATAATCTCCTAACAGGGATACATATTTTAACATGGATATGTTAGAATGAATTTAGAATAACTGAGAGGGGAGGGGTGAATCAGTTATCCTCAGGTTTAGATGTAGCAAATACAAACTTTTTGTATTTCAGATCTACTCGGCAGTAGTAGCATAAGTCAACAACTTTAATCATGAAATTTTTTGTCTAATGAAATTAGCTTGTAGAAACATAACAGTAAAACAAAACATAAACATTCACACAAGTTGACACAAGTATTTAACGTGGAAACCCAATATGGGAAAAACACCAATAACATGCTACCAAGTTTTCACTCTTCTAAATTGAGCTCTGTGTGAAGCCAACCCTGTTAAAGGTTACAATAACACACTACTAGGTGTGACTTGGTTAAAGGATTTAATCACCCTATCAGAAGTGGCCTTGTTAGAGGACTTAGAACATTTCACCTGAATGTCACCTTGTTAGAGGATTTATACAAATGACTGTTAGATCAACCTTGTTAAAGGATTTTAATTGATACAATGGTTAGAAAGTAATTAGTAGTTGTGATATGATACATACAACTTACTTTGCAAATTCAGATCCAATTACAAATTTGATGTTAACTTACCAGATAGCCTACATTGTCATTTCAACCTTCTGTTCTACTTGGAAATCTGTCAAGCAATCACACATGCAACTCTCTACTTCTGTATTCAGCATTTTTTGCTAGATCATGCCAAAAAATAAATCAACTATGCAATCCTCTTGCATACACACATGTACTTCACATTCAGGAGCACACTTCAGCATTCTTAATGAATAACCCCTTAAGGTTACCATATACCTCTTTGTCTAGGTCAGATAAATATTTTGTCGCTTAAACAAGATTGTAGATCTTAGGTTAGGTCAAATCCAACAGATCATTCCATCTTTGCATTACATTTACTTCTCCAAAGTAGTCTCTAATTAAATCTTGAAACCATACATTAATTATGGTTACCTATACATTAAATGAAATGGATCAATCTTTAATTAACATTACATAACCCAATAAAATTAACTAAGTCGGCCAGAGATCTCAAATCTCATCATTAATTCAATTACTGTAAGTCGGCCAACATCACTATTTTCACTCAGCAATTTCACTGGTGCTCGACATTGAGCAACTTTGTTTGTCACAAAAAAATTTTCTTGGCACAAGCAACTTTGCTCGACACAAGCCAAACTTGCTTGGCACAGAAGAGCCAGAAAAACTGTCTTTGAAAGATAAACAACTAATTACTTTTCTAGAGTGCCAACTGATCAAGTACCCTTTTATTTGCCTTAACTCAACCATTCACTTGGTCTTCTTGTTAAATCTTCTTCATCAACAATAGATATGGTACTCAAACAGATAACAATAGTCTCTCTAGTTAAGGTTTGACAACAATGACAAAATAACAATTGCTTGCATTGTCACTTTCCAACAATCTCCCTCTTTGGCATTGATGGCAACACAAAATATTAAAACAATGATTTAACAAGCATAGTTACAAACCAATCCAAAAATTCACATATGTTCCTTGATATGAACGAATATTCATTAATGTCTTTAGCTTTATTCTGATTTCTAATCTGTAAAACATTTCTCCCTCTGTGTCTGTAATCATAATGTAATCATCTCTGTCTAATAATTTGTAGACTCCCTCTGAGTAGATAATCACTTCAATGTTTTAAAAATAGTAACTTTTGCCTCTATGTAATCTTTCCCTCTTGGTAATCTCTCCTTCTAGGCAATCTCTTCCTCTTTTTCCTTTATGTAACTTCTTTCCCTCTTTATAGGTAATCTCTCCCTCTTTGACAACAATGCCAAAGACATCAATATCATTATCATGTAGATCTTCAGTATCATGTTGATCCTGTCATCTTGATTATGACTAATTTTCTTTTCTGTCCTTGTTCATCTTCACAACTTTAGTCAGCATCCTAAAGTGTGACTAACTGTGCATTAATGTGTCAAATATTCTGAATGTAATATTTGATGCAACAGTACCATACAAAACTTAATTAGCCTCAGTTAGGGGGATCACCCCCAATTTACCTCATAGATACTCATGAGCATCCTTGGGTAGTAATTTTTTGAATATGTCTGCTAATTGTTCTTTAGTGTTCACATAATCCAGTCCCACTTCTTTACTCTGAACTAGCTCCCTCAAGTAATGATACTTGATAGATATATTCTTTGTCTTTGACTGCATAACAAGATTTTTAGAAATATTAATAGCACTCGTGTTATCACAATATATGACAACTGGGTCAGTGATTTCTTCATTCATACCTTTCAGTAGTATCTTAAACCACACAATGTTAGAATAGTTGACTGCTGCTGCCACATACTTAGCTTCAACTGTAGATTGTGAGGTGCAATTTTGTTTCTTGGTTGTCCAGGAGATCAATGTTTTCCCTAAAAGAAATGCTCCACCAGTAGTTCTTTTCTTGTCATCAACATTTCCAGCCCAATCAGAGTCAGTGTAAACTCTATGTTCAAACTTGTCATTCTTTTTTTAGTATAGACCATAGTCATCAGTTCCTTTCAAATATCTTAGAATCCTTTTTACTACCATCATGTGAGTTTCCTTGGGATTAGCAGAAAACCTTGCAACAATCCCAATAGGTAGGGCAATATCAGGTCTACTATGTACAACATACTGTAGTTTTCCAATCATTGATCTGTAGATTGTTTGGTTCACTTCTTTTGTGTCATCATCTTTTGTTATCTTCTATCTAGTAGCCATGGGTGTACTCACTAGTTTGGACTCTTCCATTCCAAAAGTTTTTAGTATCTCTTTGATATATTTAGATTGAGTGATATAGATACCATTCTTCATTTGATAAATTTGTAAGCTAGCAAAGAATTTTATTTCACCAAACATAGAAATCTCAAACTCAGTTTGCATCTTTGTCACAAATTTTTGACATAACACATCTTGTCCACTCAGTATGATGTCATCTACAAAAATTTTAGCTAATAATGTACCTTTTCTTTTTTCTATTTTTAAGTACAGGTTGTTGTTGTCATTGGTTCTTGCTAATCCAATCTTGATTAGATAATTGTGCAATCTCTCATACCATGCTCTTGGCACTTGCTTTAATCCATATAATTCTTTGTGCAATCTACAAACCATATCCCTTTTTTTTGGGTCTATAAAATCATTAGCTTGCTCAATATACACCTCTTCTTCCAAGATTCCATTGAGAAATGCAGATTTCACATCCATCTGATAAACTTTGAATCCTTTATAGGATGCATATGCAAGTAAGGTTTTGACACCTTCCAATCTTGCAACTGGGGTGAAGGTTTCACCATAGTCAATTCCTTCCTCATGTGCATAACCCTTGCATACCAGTCTAGCTTTGTTTCTTGTCACATCTCCATGTTCATTCAATTTGTTCCTGAATACCCACTTTGTGCCAATTACATTTTTATCCTTTGGCCTAGGTACAAGTGTCCAAGTTTTGTTATTCTCAATTTGTTCAATTTCCTCATTCATTGCTTGTATCCAATCTTCATTTTCTAAAGCATCTTTCACTGTTTTGGGCTCAAATTCACATAACAGACATGTGCCATTTTTCAACTTACTTCATGCATAACAGCAGAATCCTTTGATCCAATGGTTTGATCAGAATTGTGATTTCTTCTCACATATTTTGCTAGAGTAGGTTCAGTCCTTGCTTTAGGTTCATCATCTATATTCAGTTCTGGTTGATTCTGTGACTCGGCATCTCGATCAGATAGCTCGGCATTCACTTCTAGTTTCTTGCCAACTCCATTTTGTGACTCAGAAGGTGCATGCTGTTGTTCAACAGTAGTCTCAGGTAGTGAATTAGAATCTTCCTCATCTAGATATACAAATGATCTGTAGCTTTCAGGCTCTTGTGTACTTTTAGCTTCATTTCTTTCTGCAAACTCATCAATTCTTACATTTACACTTTCAACAATTTTTTTAGTATTAGAATTCAAACATTTGTATGCTTTTCTTTTCATTGAATAACCAAGGAATATGCCTTCTTCACCTTTAGCATCTAGTTTTCCATTTTTGTTGTCCTTCAGTACAAAACATTTTCTTCCAAATACTTTAAAATACTTTACACTAGGTGCATAACCATACCAAAGTTCATAAGGTGTAGCATTTGTACCTTTCTTGACTTGAACTCTATTCAGTGTATAGATTGCAGTACTTACAACTTCTTTCCAATATTTCTATGCAACATTTTTCTCCATCATTAGTGTTCTAGCACAGTCCATGATAGATCTTATCCTTCATTTAGCAATACCATTTTGTGGAGGAGTCCTGGGTGTGGAAATCTATCTCTTTATTCCTCAGTCATTGTAGAACCTGTTAAACTCATTAGAAATAAACTCTCCACCTTTGTCAGATCTTAAGCATTTCAAACTTTTGCATGTTTCCTTTTCAACTTTAGCTAAGTACCATTCAAATAAATGGAATGCATTAGATTTTTCCTTGAGAAACATTACAGTCATCGTCCTTGGATAATCATCAACAAATAGAATAAAGTATCTAGCAACACAATAGCTTCTTTCTCCAATACCAGCCAAATGTAGTTTCATCAAACTCTGCCATGTAGGGAAGTTATCTTTGTTCAGCTTAGGAACCTCCTTCTTATACATCTTGATCTTTTTGCTCCAAGTACCTTCAAACTATTTTTAGGAGAACAAAGCTCCGATACCAATTGTTAGAATGAATTTACAATGACTGAGAGGGGAGGGGTGAATCAGTTTTCCTTAGGTCTAGATGTCAAAAATAAAAAAAATTTGTATTTTAGATCTACTTGGCAGTAGTAGCATAAGTCAACAACTTTAATCATGCAGTTTGTTGTCTAATGAAATTAGCTTGTAGAAACATAACAATAAAAAAAACCATAAACATTCACACAAGTTGACACAAGTATTTAATGTGGAAACCCAATATGGGGAAAACCACCAATAACATGCTACCAAGTTTTCACTCTTCTAAAGTGAGCTCTATGAGGAGCCAACCCTGTTAAAGGTTACAATAACACACTGCTAGGTGTGACCTGGTTAAATGATTTAATCACCCTGTCAGGAGTGGCCTTGTTAGAGGTGTTAGAACATTCCACCTAAATGTCACCTTGTTAGAGGATTTATACAAATGACTGTTAGGTCAACCTTGTTAAAGGATTTTAACTGATACTTTGCTCGGCACACGCAACTTTTCTCGGCACAAGCTAAACTTGCTTGGCACAGAACAACCAGAAAAACTGTCTTTGAAAGATAAAAAACTAATTACTTTGCCAGAGTGCCAACTGATCAAGTACTCTTTTATTTTCCTTAACTCAACCATTCACTTGGTCTTCTTGTTAAATCTTCTTCATCAATAATAGATATGGTACTCAAACAGATAACAATAGTCTCACCAGTTAAGGTTTGAAAGCAATGACAAAATAACAATTGCTTGCATTTTCACTTTCCAACAAGATACTATACTCTCAGTACATCATTTGTGGTTGTTAATTCCCACTGGGGTTTTACCTTTAATAGGATTTCCTTGACAAAAAAGTATTGTGTTATTGTGTTGGCATTTATTGTTTATCATTTGGATTAAGTTTTTGTTTATAAAGTTTAATGTTTAATAATCTATCTCACAAATTATTCAACCCCCCCCCCCCTCTTAGTTGTGTTGGTGGACTATTATTCCTAACAATTGGTATCAAAGCCACTGGTCCTTAGAGAGAAAGCTTAACAACTTGAGGTGATCCTGAAGATGGCATTCTATAGGATGGATAGTCCGAAGTTTGACCCTGAAAACTTTGATAGTTGGAAGAACAAGATGAGAACACATTTTTTATGCCTCGTAATCGAATACTGAATGATCACAAAGAAGGATATACATATGAAGGTTGGGGATGAACTAGATAAAGCTACTAATGAAGAAAATAAGATATTTTCATATAACATGGTCAGAAGAGAAGCACTGATTAGTGCACTCTCTGAAGGTGAATTCATAGAGTTTAAAGATTTGGATTCTATACATGACATTTGGACAAGATTGGAAGCATTGTATGAAGGAGATAAGCTTACTAAGAAGGAGAAGTTGCAGAACTGGAAGACAAAGATGGAAACATTGAAAATGAGAGATGATGAGATTATTAGAGCATATGTACATAGATTTACTGAGGTTGTTATTGGGATGAGAACTCTGGAGGAAAATACAGTGAGGAATAAGTGATCACAATTTTTTTTAGATCTTTGACACTTGTTTACAAGACTAAAGTGCAAGCTATAGAGGAGATCATACCTTTGACAGTGAACTTTAATGGAGAGATGTTGATTTCTAATTAACTAATTTTGAGGCTGCAGAGCTTGGAGATTCATTACCTAAATTTGAGACAACATTCAAAGTGATTTGTATAAAAATAAAAAGACTTTATCAGAAACTGTGAGCACGAGCAGAAGTGACTTGAGAGAAGAGCTTGGTGAATATGGTGATGAATGGGAACAAATATAGGAAGAAGAAATAAATTTAGATGAAATTGTGGCCTTGGTTGCTAGAAGAGAAAATATAGGTAAGGGAAAATTTGAAGGAAATTTACCCCTTAAATGTTTCTCATGCAATAAGATAGGTCATTTTGCATCTAGATGTAATACAAGGGTTTCAAAGCATAACTCTAAGTTTTATAAACCTAATTATTCAAAGGATAAGGAATATTATTATGCTAGTGAAGGTGTTTCTAATGATGATTATATTGATTATGATGAGATTGGATTTATTTATATCAAGGATGATAAACCTATTCATAAGAAAGAGACTTAGTGTCACATGTTGAAAAGAAGCTAAATGGGTCATAAACAGTGGTTGTTCACACCATATGACTAGAGATAGAAATAAATTTGTTAAACTAACCAAGTATGATGGTGGTGGTGTGATATTTGGTGACAATACTCCTAATATTATCATTGGAGTTGGATCTATTTCTCTGGATGGAAAGACCAATACTAACAATGTATTACTTGTTGATGGACTTAAGAATAATTTGTTGAGAGTTGGATAGCTAGTCTATAAAGGTTATCAATTGAAATTCATTGATGGGAAATGCTCTATCAGATATAATTTAGGAGACTTGATCGGATTTGGTACTAAATCCAAAGCTAATGTATTTGAATTAAATACATCTGAGGCTTCTTGTTTTGTTTCGAAGGTAGATGATAGTTGGTTGTGGCATAGAATATTTTTTCATGTGAATTTTGATAATATTGTGAAGGCAAGTATGACTAATGCAGTTAGAGACCTACCAAAGATTATGAAACCATCTAACACCATGTGTAGAGAATGTGTAATGAGGAAGCTGACTCGAAGAAATTTTAAAAGCAAATCTTACTTAGCAAATGGGAAGTTGGATCTAGTGCATACAGGTCTATGTGGTCCTACAAGAACAAGATCTTACTACGGTGAAAGGTATTGTATACTTTTTGTAGATGAATTTTCTAGGATGATGTGGGTTACATATCTAAGAGAGAAATCAGAGGCATTAGACAAATTCAAGATATTCAAAGCAAAATTTGAGAATGAATCAGGATTAAAGATAAAAAATTTTAGATCAGATAGAGGTGGAGAGTTTACTTCAGATTTGTTTAATACCTAATACGAAGAGCATGGAATATACAAAAAAAAATTCTCCGAGGACACCACAACATAATGAGATTGCAGAGCGAAGAAACATAACAATATTAGATGATGCTAGAACTATGTTGCTGGAAGGAAATCTATCACATGCTCATTGGAGAGAAGATGTTTGTACTTTTGTATATACTCTAAACATAATTCACATCAGAGAAAGTACAAGTAAGACTCCTTATGAATTATGGTTTAATCATACTCCTACTATAAAATATTTGGTAGTAAATGCTATATCAAAAGGGATAATGAGATAGGAAAGTTTGATGCTAGAAGTAACGAAGGGATATTCCTTGGTTATTCCACTAAAAGAAAAGCTTATGAATGCTTCAATCTAAGGTTGCTGAAGATTATTGAAAGTGCTAATGTGAGGATTGATGAAAAGTTCCATATTCAAGAAAAAATATATGACTGTAATCAGACTACATAAATCAAGGAGGTTACTACAAACCAAAAAGAACCTTTTGAGATTGACTGTGAGATCGAGGTATGTCAAGATGAATCAAATGATCCTACTAAAATTCCTAAGACTCTGAGGTATGTTAAGAAAAATCATCCTGAAGATCAAATTATTGGAGATGCAAATAGAGGAATGGTGAAAAGATCAAGATTAAGAGATGAAATTTTTTTGATTTCTCAAGTTGAACCAAAATCTACTGATGAGGCATGTAGAGATGAATCTTGGAATAAAGCTATGTATGAAGAGTTGCAATAGATAAATAAAAATAACACCTGGGAACTTGTTCCTAAACCTAAAGATAAGAATGTTATAGGAACTAAGTGGGTTTTTAGAAATAAGATGAATGAAGAGGGAATGGTTGTGAGAAATAAGGAAAGACCGGTTTGTAAAGGCTGCTCACAACAAGAAGGTATAGACTTTGAAGAAATATTTTCTCCTTTTGCTAGACTTGAGGCTCTAAGATTATTTCTCTCTTATGCTGCTAATAAAAACTTCAAAGTATATCAAATGGATATGAAATCTGCATTTCTGAATGGAGATCTAAAAGAGGAAGTATATATTGAACAACCTGATGGATTTCCTTTAATAGAAGATGAGGAAATGGCTTGCAATTTAAAGAAAGATTTGTATAGACTGAAGCAAGAATGAAGAGCATGGTAAGAAAGATTAGATAGGTAATTTAGACAACAATTTGTACTTAAGAACTCGTGAAGATGGAATTCTAATAGTAGAAGTTTTGTTGATGATATCATTTTTAATGGAAATAATGTAATGAGTAAATATCTCTCTAAAGAAATGAAAAATGAATTTGAGATGTCAATGATTGGTGAGATGCAATTTTTCCTTGGATTGCAAATTAATTAGAATAAGAGTGGTATTTTTATTTTTCAGACAAAGTATCTTAAACAAATGTTGAAAAAGTTTGGAATGGAAGATTGTAAACCTGTTGGAACACCTATGGTTACTGGTCACAAGCTTACTAATACTGATGAAACTCAGAGTGTTTTCAAGAAAATTACAGATCTATGATTGGAGGCTTACAATATCTGACTCGCACAAGACCAAATATTGCTAATGGAGTTGGAATTGTGGCAAGATATCAAGAAAATCCTAAAGAGACACACCTTGCTGCTATGAAAATAATATTTAGATATCTGAAAGGAACACTAGATTATGGATTATGGTATAAGAAATCTGATGATTTTAATTTACATGCTTATACTGATGTTGATTAGGTAGGAAATATTAATGAGAAAGAGTACAAGTGGTGGTGCATTCTTTCTGGGCAAAATATTAGTTTCCTAGCTAAGTAAAAAGTAGGATTGTATATCTCAGTCTACTATTGAATCTGAGTATGTTGTTGCTGCTGTAAATTGCACACAAATTGTTTACATGAAACAAATGTTGAAGGACACTGGGATAACTTTTGATGAGATAGTGGTTATCCGTTGTGATAACACTAGCACATTGAACATGTCAAAGAATCCAGTAATGCATTCAAAGACTAAACATATTTCCATTAAGTATAATTTCTTGAGAGACAAGGTAGCATAGAAGGAGATTAGATTGGAGTATATCAGCACAAAGAAACAAATAGCATATATATTTACAAAACCTTTGTCAAAGGATGCCTTTGAGTATCTCAGAGGTATGGTTGGGGTGCGAGCCCCTCCTTGTGAGAACTAAATTGATGCAGGAATGCATTAGTATAGTGGCTTTCAAAGCTATATCATTTTCTGGACTTGATGTATGGATCTACTCCTTAGGGAGAGTGATTGAAAGAACATTATATAACATATTTGGGTGATTTTCCACCTAGTTTTTGGAGACATGAATATTTGAAAAAGCTACACCTTGCAAAGGAAACAAGAAGATTTATGACACCCTTTTTTCATTTTTGTCAAAGGGGGAGATATTCTATGAGAAAATCCCTACTATTTTAGGGAGAGTTGTGTTGAGGATATTGAGAAGATTGTATTGAGAGAGTACTTTTGGGTTGATGGATTTTCCCATATGTTTCCATTAATGCTAAAAGAGGAGATTGTTAGAATATGTTTTTGATGTTGTTGTTGGCATTCATGTTTTGTCACTAATGTCAACATATGTTTCTATGGAGGCAGAATAGACAAGTTATTATTGTTTCTTGATAACTGACATAAATGTATGGGTACTGTACAATTGATTCAAAATGAGAAATGTGGTGATGCGTATAGAGATATGTTGTGATCTTATGCCTAAGGTCACATGGATTAATATTGTCTATTGGATGAGTTACAAATGTTTTAGTGAAGACTGGGGACTGGACAGTGACAGTGATCTTTGACAGAGTTAGTCTCTATGTTTTGAGTATAAATTATGGGCAACGTAGATTTAGGTTATGAAAGCTTAAGGGATGGTAGAAGGCATGTTAAGGAAGGTTTTTTATGTTTTGTGGGTTGTAGGACTCTTGGTTATGTCATTTGTGGTGTGTGTTCTAGAGGAGACCTATTTGGGGCTGAATTCAAATATGAAGCATGTATTATGGATTGCAAGCGTGGATAATAGATCTTTGATTATATTTGATGAATTGTAAGTGATGTTTACTTGTTATAGGTACTGTGTGTATCTTAGCAAGGGGTTAAGTAGTTATTTTTACATTGGGAAATGCTAATTGGCTGACCTAATTGATTATTGTAATAGGGTATATATGAGAGAGATTTTCTTGATGGAAAGTGTGATTGTGGAAGAAACAATGAAGTGTGGAAGCTGTGAGCTTGTTTGTGAAAATTTTGTTGGATGTAGAGTAGAGGTTGTGATTATGTTACTTCATTGGAACTGACCAAGCAAAGATATTTTCTATCAGACAGTTCACTGGATTGTATATTTCTTATATACACTTGTATTTCAGATTGTAAGTCTTGAGGGTGGATTTAACCCTCTTTAGGTAGTGTGCATGGGCAATGAGCTCACTGTTAATCTTGACTCCTAACAGGATTTGTCCTTTAACAGTGACTATGTACTGTAATGCATCAATAAGCTCCTAATAGAGCTAAATAGATTAACAGTGATACTATACTCTCAGTACATCATTTTTGGGTGCTAATTCCCACCATTGTTTTACCTTTAATGGGGTTTCCTAGACAACAAAGGATTGTTTTATTGTGTTTCCATTTACTATGTTATCATTTGGATTAAGTTTTTGTTTATAAAGTTTATTGTTTAATAATTTGTATCACAACTTATTCACCCCCCCCCCTCTCTATTGTGTTGGTGGACTATTATTCCTAACACAGATTTGGGTTCATGTTTAGTTATATGGCTATTATTGATAATATTTTGATCTTTTGAGTTTGTATCATGTGAGCTTCGACCACTTCTCCAATGTCAACAAGTTATTGTGTTGTCTCTTATCATCGTTATTTTTGAATGTATCTTCTCTTTACTATTTCATGAACGCCTGTTGTTTCACTTGCGCTCATTTGCAAAATTTCTTTTATTCATTAAATTTTTATCATTATAACTGCTACTTCTGGATATTGTATGATTTCCAAGATGATTATGCACTATTCTCTTCATTACCATTTCTTTGTATAGTACTATTATTTTTCTCATAATATAGTTGTTATGTCATTCGTGGTGACATTCTTTTGTTTCCTTTCATGAATTTTTTGTTCCAAAGGAGAAAAAATACTCTTGATGGTATATGACATCATCCTTTAAATCTGTAATTCACATTAGAAAAATAGAATTGTTGGAACTTGTAGAAGATCCATCTCATGAATGAGAAACATTGTTGTCTTATGTTATACATGTATGATTATTCTCTTTGTGATCTTGATTCTAAAACACATGCAACTCGATCTAATACTTAGAAAAACATAATTAAAGAAAATGCCATGAAACATTTCCCCATATTACTGGATTTTGATTTCTGATTCTCAAATGTTGTATATTGATGAATAACTCTTTTTTTATTCTATGATCTCCACTATTGATGTACTCTTTTATTATCTTGAAACAACATGATCTATGTGATGACAAAGTTCTTGATTGTGTATTGTTCAAGCATTAACCATTTCTCTTACCAGTTTTTCCACTTTATGATGTCTTGTACATGTTGTAGCTCTTCATGATGATGCATTCAAGACCTTGGAATAGCATGTTGTTCACTTCACTTTTCCTTCTAAAATGTCTTCTTATGATGTTTGATTTCTTTAAAATAGTCCATATAGAAATTTCATCTCCTCTATAATGATCACTTTTCATTGCATTGTCTAACAGTGGTCTTTGTTATTTACTTTCTTGAACCAACCTTTTATTGATTTTGTGCTCTTAATGACATCTTCTACTCCATAGTCAATAAATCACTTTTCTTCAATGATAATCTCTTTTGTGTCTATCATGATATATCATTGTGATGTTTACAAGTGCATTTTATACTAACTTTATCCCACATTAAAATCCACAAAAAATACACTGCAATTTAATACTTTTGAACATGTAACTCTTTGAGAGAAATATGCATTGGTGCTTGTACCTATGGTGTGTCCATTGTTTTCATGAAGATCTCACCATGATGTCATTATATCTGGTAGCTAACTCTTGTATTCTCTGTCTTTGAGACTGCTCTAGATACATTGTTATTTTTGGCATGTTTGTAAAATATTATAGGAGCCCTTTCATTATTACAATAATTTATTGTTGACAATAATCAAAACCATTAAACATGATCTAAAATACACTTAAATCTTTATTACTTGATATTCAAGATGTCATTTATTGACTTTAACAATAGTGATATGCTCTCTTTTGTGACCCATCATTGAATGTATTGACTTTCTCATTATCAATAACCTTATTGTTCACTATCTTCATGATAATAGGGTCATTGTGATTGTTTAAGTTGAAAACGGATATCTTTGAACACTACATGCTATTGTTATTCTATTATCACTCATAGGACAACACAATGAATGTTCTGTTATGCTCCCTAGCCACTACGCTTGTAGATGGTCAATCTTGTGATCATGCTGGTAATTATATTGGACATTGTTATAAATTAATCATTCCTTGGGTATATGTATAAAATATTAAGGATAAACCAAGGTATCCTAATTGTAATTTCCCTCTAGTCCAAGTGGGAGGAAAACTCTTTTTTATGTAATTTCTTATTTAGTTTATTCCTCCTTAAGAGGATATTGACACTTGTCACACACACTTATGAATGGTGACATTTATAGACTTGGGAGTTACATTCTAACTCCGCTATCTCATCTCTATTTAAGAGATTCTCCTCTCTCATTTCTCACAATGCAACAATGAAGAATGATCTATGATGCAGATAATGTAAAGAGACTCTCTCTCTCTCTCTCTCTTTGTTTGTGTGTGTGTTTCTTTTTTCTTAGTTTTTTCCTCATTCATATTATATACACAAGGGGTTTTTTCTTAGTTTTTTCCCTTTTAAAATACTTGTCTCATGATGTTTATCTTGGAGCATCTTGATGGTTTTGGTGATATATCTTGAACTAATCTCATTTTTATTATTTTTATGGTAAAATACTTCCTTTTGTTACACTCACTTGGATTCTTTCCTTTAGTTCTTTTCATTTTTGTATGTTTCTTATAGAAATAGATACTCTTGGCTTCCCCGTACCTGTATCATGGTATTATTTATAATACATTTTGTTTCTTTGAATTTGAAATCAATAAATTGTCCCTTAAAGCTTTATATGTCAATTGTCCACTTGAATATGACATTTAAAATTGCATGAAAGTTGAATTGTCTCCAACTTTTTTGTCTCAAAAATATAGCATCTATTGTTTCTTTCTTGCATTTATGATATAGATGTCGAGATTTGACATCTTCTTTCTCTAAGATATTGGTGCTTTTTGTATGAGATCTTGATGACATATAAATGATTGAATGTTTGAAGATGTTAATTTTATCACCAAAATGTAGAAAGATGCAAGACATTAAATCAGTTAATGGATTGTATTGTCATTGATGTCAACTTGATATAATCTAATTTGAAGGATGATAGAAGTGCAAATGTGAAAATAGATGAATTTGCAGAAAAGAATGATAAGGACAGAAAAATAGAACCAAAGGACTACAATAGGTTTTTTTATACAGAACCTGACACTCTACCTGAGCAACAATGTATCGCCCCTGAGCAATAGAACATTGCACCCGAGCATCAGGTTGTAATTACCAAAAATTAGGAAAATCCTCAAGATGATGTTCCGAGTGATGGAGATAAGAATGAAGGTCAAGAAGATAATCAGAATGATGAACACAGAGCTGAATTGAAAATTGCCAAGTATGTCAGAAGAAATCATCCACAAAATCAAATCATAGGAGATAAGAAGGCTGGAATGAAAACAAGAAGTAAGTCACTAAACACTAGATGTTTACTTTGTGATTGTGAGCCTAAATCTGTTAATACTGCACTTGAGAATGAAGAATGGGTCAGTGCTATGAATGAAGAAATAGAATATATTGATAAGAATAGTACATGGATATTAGTACCAAGACCAGATGACAAGAAAGTCATCAGTATCAAATGGATATTCAGAAACAAGCTGAATGAGAATGGAGAAGTCACAAGAAACAAAGAAAGGTTAGTATGCAAGGGATATGCACAAGAAGAAGGTGTTGATTATGGAGAAACCTTTGAACCCATTTCTAGAATAGGAGTTAGAATCTTACTTGCCTATGCTGCATTCAAAGGATTCAAGGTATACCAAATGGATTTCAAATTTCCATTCCTAAATGGAATACTGGAAGAAGAGGTATACATTGAACAACCAAAAGGGTTTGTTGATCCAGACAAGAGAAACATGGTATGTAGACTACATAAAGCCTTGTATGGATTGAAACAAGCACCTAGAGCCTAGTATGAAAGAATTTGCTCCTATCTCATTAGCATTAAATTTGTAAGAACAAGTGAAAATAGCAATCTGTACTTAAAATAAGATACCGATGGTATATTCTAATTGCTGAAATTTTATTTGATGATATAATTTTTGGGGGAAATGAAATGTTATGCAAATCCTTTGCTAATGAAATGAGAAAAGAATTTGAAATGTCTATGTTTGGGGAGATCAAATTTTTTCTTGGTCTACAAATTATTCAACAAGATGTAGGAATATATATATTACTCAGTCCAAATACATCAAGGAAGTGTAGAAAATATTCAAGATGGAAGATTCCAAACCAGTCGGAACAACTACGGAAACCAGATGTAAGCTGACAAAAGAAGACAAATCAAATGAGGTAAATCAGACCCTGTATGGATCAATGATTGGAAAATTAATGTATGTTGTTCATACCAGACCAGATATAGCACATGCAGTTGGAATAGTTGCAAGATTCTAGAGAAATCCCAAAGAATCACATATGAATGTTGTCAAGAGAATTTTGAGATATCTGAAGAACACCAAGGAATATGGCTTATGGTATAAAAGATAAGGAAAATTTGATCTACAAGTATATACAAATGTTTATTGGGATAGAAACATTGAAGACCGAAAGAGCACTACTAGAGGAGCATTCTTCATGGGTGACTAACTTGTCACATGGATCAGCAAGAAGAAAGGATGCATCTCTCAGTCTACTACAGAAGTAGAGTATGTGGCTGTTGCTGGAAATTGCTCCAATATTGCATGGATCAAACAGTTGCTGGAAGGTATGAATATAAATATTCTTGAACCAGTATTTATCTATTGTGATAATACCAGTGCAATTAACATTTCTAAGAAGCTAGTCATGTATGCTAAGAAAAAACATATTGCTATCAAGTATCACTATCTAAGAGAACAAGTGCAAGCAAAGGAGGTGATACTAGAATATGTTCAATCAAAAGAACAATTAGATGATATATTCACCAAGCCATTACCAAAAAATACATTTGAGTACCTGAGACAGAGACTAGGGGTCCAACCCTTGTCTATCGGTCAGTAAGATGACTATGAGGCTGCATTAGCCTACACATAATCAAAAGATCATTCATGTTGATGCAAACATTGAGATGAACAACAATAGATACATCTATACATAATAAGGTACAAGTATGCACCACACACAAGAGACATTGCATTACTGATGGATAGGGAAATTCAAGGAATATATTATATAAATGGATGGAAGATGACATAGAAGAAACTTGTTTGGCATTGTTGTCAAAGGAAGAGATTAATTATCTCATTATCAGAAAAGATTATATCATTATCCATGAAGTGAAGTTCCTAAGAATTAGAAGAAAGAGTTAATCAATATTTAAAGAGAGAGAGATTGATTACCAATGAAATATCCATCTAAGGGAGAGAGGTAACAAAGGAAGAGAGTTCATACAAATAGAGAGATTGTTATCAAAGGAAAAAGAGATTATCAAGAAGAGGAACAGTCAAGGCAGAGCACATATCAGAACAGAGACATTAGATGCTACATTTATCCAAAGAAGGGATTAAAGATTGAAAGAACCATTCTGCAAGAAAAAAATCTAAGCTATTTGAGCTTACCAAAAGCCAGACATTTGTAATAGTTACAATAGGAAAGATTGATGAAATTGTTATATTTCATATTGTATTAGTAATAGTATAGTATGATAATGTAGTGTGTTGCCATCAATGCCAAAGGGAGAGATTGATGACATATAACTGATTGAATGTTTGAAGATGTTAAGTTGATCACCAAAATGCAGAAAGATAATGCAAGACATTAAATCAGTTAATGGATTGTATTGTCATTGATGTCAACTTGATATAATCTAATCGGTTATAATCAAACTGTCAAAGACTTTAGAGAATCAGAGAGATAAAGATTATTCTTTTAGTAATGCCTAAAATACAAGAATTCACAATGTGACTTCAAACACCGATGGCTAATGGAACCCAACAGATAGAGATAACCGGAAGTTAAGTCACAATGATGCCCGAGAAAGAAAACCGACGAGCATTACTGACGAGTAGAATCACAAGCATACCCGACGGGTAGAATCATAGTGTAACCCAATGGAGAAGCCGAGGAGAATTGGCATTTTGACTGAAGCTTACAAAGAGTTAAAACACCAAATTTAACTGGAGTTCAAAAATGACAAAATATCTAGTTGGTAGAGCTAAATATAGACTTAACTAGTAGTTATCATTGTTTTCATCGACAATATAAAGCCAGAGCTAAGTAAAGGATTTAAAGTTGTTTTGTGTATTTGGAAAGAAAATATTTGTGAGATAAAACAAGATTTTTTCTTTAAATCAGATTGGCTAAGATTGCAGATCACGCCAAGATCAAGAAAATCAAGAACCTAACAACAGTGATATCATGTCTATAAAGAGACAACTTAATTCATTACGAATTAAGGGGTGGTGTAGGAGAACCCTAGAAAAAATAATTCTTCCTTTGGCATTCCTGGACTCCATCAAGTCCATAGGACATGTTATTCTTAGAGATTTCTTATTGGACACATCTTTGTAAGACCTAGTCCCAAGATTGGCATTTATAAGCCCTTGGTCAACTATTGGTCAACTAGTCTCCAAAACCTTAGAAATAGATAAATTTATTATATTTTCATGTTTTTATATGTTTTGGTCCATAAGGTATCATAACTTATAGGTCTAGACCAAGTTTGGTCAATTAGAGTGCAAAATTGCAAAATATTACAAAATTGCTAAAAAGTTGTCAAGCAACTTTTAAGCATCTTTGACAAATTTTGTCAAACATTGTAAAACTCATTCCCAAATGGATAATTAGTTTGAAAATGGGATGTAACCATTGATAATTCCTACATAAGCCCTTATAGGTGGGTGGTAGGCCAATCTGATATAATTTGGCATTCAAATCAATAAAATCAACCAATTTTCCTAAAATTCTGAGAAACAATCAATTTGTATGGACGGGTATGGAATAATTGGAATTAAAGATTAAAATATTAAGTTATCCTTGTGATTTATCTTTAATTTACAATTGGTCTCATTTTCTAATCTTCTTTCCTTTGAAAGTTATCACATTTTTACTTTCCCTTCCTGGTTTGTAGGCCCTAAATTAGGGTTTCTCAGAAAATTGTGCATATTTCTTGTTTCCACCATGGGAACATAATATGGTGCAGGAGAACCCTAGACAAAATAATTCTTCCTTTGGAATTTCTGGACTCCCTCAAGTCCATAGGACATGTTATTCTTATAGATTTCTTATTGGACACATCTTTGTAAGACCTAGTCCCAAGATTGGCATTTATAAGCCCTTGGTCAACTATTGGTCAACTAGTGTCCCAAAGATTATAAATAGTTAAATTTGTTATATTTTCATATTTTTATATGTTTTTTTCCATAAGGGATCATAACTTATAGGTCTAGACCAAGTTTGGTCACCTAGAGTGCAAAATTGCAAAATATTACAAAATTGCTAAAAAGTTGTCAAGCAACTTTGACAACTTTTGTCAAACATTGTAAAACTCATTCCCAAATGAATAATTAGTTTTAAAATGAGATTTAACCATTTTTAATTCCTACATAATCCCTTATAGGTGGGTGGTAGGCCAATCTGATGTAATTTTGGCATTCAAATCAATAAAATCGACCAATTTTCCTGCAATTCTGAGAAATAGTCAATTTGTACAGACAAGTACAAAAGCATTGGAATGAAAGGTTAATAGATTAATGTATCCTTGTGAATTATTTTTCATTTACAATTGGTCTCATGTTCTAATCTTCTATCCTTCAAAATTTATCACATTTTTACTCTCCCTTCCTGGTTTGTAGGCCCTAAATTAGGGTTTCTTAGAAAAGTGTGCAGATTTCTTGTTTCCACCATGGGAATATAATTTCACTTGGTGGAAATAATGGTTTTATATTTTTCTTTAAGATTATTCAGTTTGGGCTTGACAAAATGCAGGGAGATGGGTTTTCCATGATGCCCTAGGTGTACATGTCTATGTGTGCACCAACCAGTGAATTAGGACAGTCCACATAACTTTCCTTTGGGGATTCACCAAGACCTATAAATCAATGTGAAAGACCCTTATGTATGCCCTCACATTATCCAAGTGTTGGTTTGGATATATGTTGTAGGGAAATAGCACTTGTAGTACAAATGCAAACCTAATTAGGCCTAATTATCTTAGCAAAACTAAGTGTTTTCATGTCTTCTTTTCATTTCCATGTTTTTGTGCTTAAGTATAATTAATTTGGGCATAAATGGTGTTTGAATCCCTATTTTTTTAGAGGGTTATGTGGGATAAACTAAAAATAATTCCAATTTCCTAACTGAAAAGGCTACAAGCAAGAAGTTGGGTTTTCAAAGCAACTATGTTCAAAGGGTTACACAAGTTGAATAGGATCATGAAATCCTTGTCTTAGGGAGATAAATAGACCAAATCCTAGAGTGTAGGTCACCCCTAGTCCTTGGAGTTAATTTATGGGGAATTTGAGTAATTATAGCATGTGTGTCTAATAGCCAACTATTGGAAGTTGGGGTTGAAGACTTGTGTGAGCCTAGTGGTTAGGTTCCCTTGTTGGGAATAGGTTGTGATAGCCTAGAGTCAAGTCATTTCTACACTTGTGATAAGTGTAGAGGCACTTTGCATATTGGGAACACATGACTTGGTGGTGTACTTATTGAGTTTGAATATTTGAAGCATCTACTTGCCTCTTTTGGGACTTTTATCTGCCCACTTTGCATCAAGTGTTATCAGAGCTATGTCTTCTCCTGAGGAAGAAGAAATACCTGCAAGGGTTACAAACATAGAACTTAAAATCATGGTGAGAGAATAGAGGGAAGCGAATGCAACCCTGACTAGGAGGCTTCAAGAACTCAGGAACAAAGTAGAGAGGGGAAAATAAGACATGTCTGATGGGGAAGAAGGGAGTGAAGTGGAATATGACACTCCTAATCAAAATGAGAACATCCCTACAGACCAAGGACCCCTCATAGATGCCCTAAAGTCTATGGGGAGAATAACCATGGATGAGAAGTTGGACTTGCCAACTTTTAGTGGAAAGATGAATGCAGATTTAGCCTTAGATGTTATTGAGTCTTTTACAAGCTTCTTTGGGTGTGAAGACATCTCTAAGAAATAGAGAGTAAAGATGGAAAAATCCAATTTGAAGGGAGCAGCCCTAACTTGGTGGAATTTCATCCAAATAGAGAGGGTGAAGAATGGCAGAAACATGATCACTTCATGGAACATGATGATAGCACTGATAAAGGAGACATATGTACTTGAAGATTATGGGGTACAACTCCATAGAAGGAAGAAAAACCTAAAGAAAAAATACATGGATGTAGGCTCATACATTGAGGAGTTCCTAAAACTATGCATGAAGACTAATGCAGTAGAGAATGAGGAAGAAAATTTAGCAGGCTACATGAATAGTCTCAAAGTGTCCATTCAAGAAGAACTTAGCCTACACTGCCCTACATCAGTAAAAAAATGTTATCAAATGGAAATTAAGGTAGAGGATAAATGGAAAAGAAAACAATACTTTGGCAAGGGAAAGAGCAATGATGGTGGAAAGAATTTTAGAGGCAGAGGTACCTCTTGTAATAGAGGAAAATATAGTGGCAACAGTAGCAAGACACCTAACCAAGGCCAAGGAGATAAAGAAAATAATGAATCCAATTTCAGAGGAAACTTTAGAGGAAGGAGACCTTTCAATAGAGGGAGAAAAAATGAAGTAAGAGGCAATGGACCTCTGAAATGTTATTACTACAACCAACTTGGACACCATGCAAAAAGGTGCCCTGAGAAAAGGAATAAAAAAAATCAAGGGGAAAGGAGGACACAACTCATCCAAGAGGATAAGAAAGAGGACAACACCAATCCAAGGGATTTATAACTAGAGTAAGGAGCATGTTTGATTATGAGACAAGTTTTTATACAAGTACCACAAAGCAAAGAACCACCTAAAAGGAAGAACCTATTTAGGACAAAAATCAAATGCCATGAAAAGGTATGTAATCTACTAATAGATTCTAGTTCAACTAAAAATTTAGTGTCTTTTGAAATGGTTCAAAAACTAAATCTACCTAAGAAAGCACACCCCTTTCCCTACCATGTCTCTTTTCTAACCAAAGGTCAACAAACTTTAGTAACTGAACAAGCATGGGTATAATTTTCTATAGCTGATTTCAAAGATAAAGTACTTTGTGATGTAGTGAAAATGGATGCTTCCCACATCTTACTAGGAAGACCTTGGAAATATGATGTGGATGCTACACATCATTGTAGGAATAACACCTACTCCATCACCAAGAATGGGGAAACTTTTACCATGAATCCCCTACTTGATGCTAAAACAGAGAAAGAACCTATTGTTATCACCTTGGGTGAAAAGGAAATGCTGAAAGTATTAAAATAACCTGAGAATGAAGCCTTTTTCCTAATTTCTAAGCCCAAGGATAGCATAAGATGTGATGATAAGGATCCCATACCAAATGAAGTTAAGGAATTGTTAAATAAATATAGTGATGTCACTGCTAGTGACCTACCCACAAGCCTCCCTCTCTTAAGAGATATCAGTCATCAAATAGACCTGATACCTAGCTCCTCCTTACCAAATAAAGCACCTTATAAGATGACCCCTTCTCAAAATGCAGAGATTGCAAGACAAGTCAGTGAGTTTCTTGAAAAAGGACTGATTCAAAAGAGCCTTAGCCCATGTGTTGTCCCATCAGTCCTAGCACCCAAGAAAGATAGAAAGTGGAGATTATGTACAGACAGTAGGGCCATAAATAATATCACCATAAGATACAAATTTCCCATTCCAAGAATGGAGGATTTACTTGATCAATTGGGAAATGCATGTTACTTCACAAAAATTAATTTAAAATCAGGATATCACCAAATCAAAATAAAGCTAGGGGATGAATGGAAGACTGCATTTAAACCAACTGAAGGCCTTTTTGAATTTCTTTTCATGCCTTTTGGGTTAAGAAATGCCCCGAGAACATTCATGAGGCTCATGAATGAGATTTTTATTGATTTTATTGGAAAATTTGTTGTAAACTATCTGGATGACATACTGATTTACAGTCATAGCAGAGAAGAACATCTTGAACATATGGAACAAGTTTTGAGGAGACTTCATCAGCACAAGTTAGTGATTAACTTGGAGAATTGCATTTTTATGAAAAGGGAACTTGTGTTCCTAGGGTTTTTCATCTCGCAAGGCACCCTAAAAATGGACCCTAAAAAGGTTGAAGCAATTGTCAATTGGCCTCCACCAAAGAACCAAGGTGATGTTAGAAGATTTCATGGTCTTGCCACTTTTTATAGAAAATTTATTAAAAATTTCAGTCATGTGTGTGCACCTATGTTGGAAACCATTAAAGGTGGTAAAATATTAAGTTTGTATGGAATATAGAGGCTAGTGATGCTTTCCAATATCTCAAGAATAGGGTATCCCAATATCCAATCCTAACCCTACCTGATTTCAACAAAGTGTTTGTTGTGCATACAGATGCAAGTAATTTGGCAATAGGTGTTGTCCTAAGCCAAGAAGGTAAGGTTGTGGAATTATTTTCTAAAAAATTAAATGATGCAAAGAAAAAGTACTCCACCTATGATTTAGAGTTATATGCCATGGTCCAAGCACTTAGAAAATGGAGGCATTATTTGATTCCAAAGGAGTTTATAGTTTTCACTGATAACCATGCATTGAGTTTCTTCAATACTCAAGAAAAACTAGGGGTTAGACATATAAAATGGATGGAACAACTGTAGGCATACACCTTTAATATAAAGCACAAAAAGGGACTAGCCAACAAGGTGGCTGATGCACTTAGCAGAAGGGTTGGATTGATTGAAGAAGTTAACCTTTAGAGTGTGGGCATTGACTCACTCAAACACTTATATGTATGGGATCCATACTTTGGAGAAGCCTTTGAGGTGTGCACAAATCTAACAGCTAGGTATCACACTGATTTTTTTGAATTTCTGATCCAAAATAATCTTTTGTTTAAAGGGGCTCAGTTAAGTATTCCCAAGTGTTCCATGAGAACAAATATAATCAGACAAAAGAATTGTGGTGGCATGGGAGGTCACTTTGGAATAGACAAGACAACAGACTTGGTAAAGAGAAGTTATTTTTGGCCAAAATTGGGTAAGGATTTTAGAAAAATTGTTGAATCATGTTCCATTTGTTAGCAAGCTAAAGGGGTATCCACTAACCAAGGCTTATACTATCCTCTACCTATACCCACTAGACCTTGGTAGTCCATCACCATGGATTTTTTAATGGGTCTACCAAGAACAAAACAAGTGTATGATAGCATTTTTGTCATTTTTGACAGGTTTAGCAAAATGGTGCATTTTGTTCCTTGAAAAAGCACAAATGATGCCTCACAAATAGCACATCTCTTCTTCAAAGAAGTAGTCAGAATTCATGGATTACCTGAGACAATAGTTTTAGACAAAGATGTTAAATTTCAAGGACATGTTTGGAGGACTCTTTTCAAAAATATTGGCACAAATTTGACCTACAGCTCTTCCTATCACCCACAAATAGATGGGAAAATAGAGGTGGTTAATAGGTCACTTGGAAATCTTCTCAGGTACCTCACAAAATAGTATAGTCAAAGTTGGGATATGATACTTCCCCAAGCATAATTTGCTTTTAATGACTCTTTAAACAAGTCTATAGGCAAAACACCTTTCCAAACTATCTATGCCTTACACCTGAAGGGTCCTCTAGACTTAGTAGAGTTACCTTCAGATTTTAGAGTAAGTGGACAAGGTGAAGATCTAGAAAAGCTAATCACCAAAGTTCAGGCAGAAGTAAAAGACACATTGCAGTAGTCCACCATGAAATACAAAGCACAGGAAGATAAGAAATGGAGAGAGATTCATTTCCACATTGGAGATAAGGTATGGGCATACCTAAGGAAAGAGAGACTACCTAAGGGAAAATACACATGAAGAAAGTTGGGCCATGCATCATTCTCAATAAGATGGGTGAAAATTCATATGAAATCTCTCTTCCTCCTAACCTATTGATCTCTCCTATATTTAATGTTGTAGACATCACCCCTTACCAATGTGTTTCAGATGTAACAAATGTGCCGGATCTACAGGAAGAAGAAGATGGAGACTATGTAACAAATCTTCCACAAAGCAAACCAGTGGAGTTAGAAACAATTATTGAGTCCAAGATGATAAATAAAAAAAGGAAATAGAAGTATATGCAATACCTGGTCAAGTGGAAAGGATTCCCTAATATTGATGCTACTTGTATGACAAAGGAGAAAATCAAACAACATGGAATCACTCTTGATCAGTTAACCTCAAGTGGGAACTTGAATTCAAATCCTCATGGAAAGTATGGTGGAGGAGCACCCTAGAAAAACTAAGTCTTCCTTTGGCATTATTGGACTCCCTCAAGTCCATAGGACATGTTAGTCTTAGAGATTTCTTATTGAACACATCTTTGTAAGACCTAGTCCAAATATTGTCATTTATAAGCCCTTGGTCAACTATTGGTCAAATAGTGTCCCAAACCTTAGAAATAGGTAAATTTTTTATATTTTCATATTTTTATATTTTTTGGTCCATAAGGGATCATAACTTCTAGGTCTAGACCAAGTTTGGTCACCTAGAGTGCAAAATTGCAAAATATTGCAAAACTGCTAAAAAGTTGTCAAGCAACTTTGACAACTTTTGTCAAACACTGTAAAACTCATTCCCAAATGGATAATTAGTTTTAAAATGGTATTTAACCATTTTTAATGCCTACATAAGCCCTTATAGGTGGGTGGTAGGCCAATCTGATGTAATTTTGGCATTCAAATCAATAAAATCAACCAATTTTCCTGCAATTCTGAGAAATAGTCAATTTGTACAGATGGGTAGAAAAGCATTGGAATGAAATTTTAATAGATTAAGGTATCCTTGTGAATTATATTTCATTTAAAATTGGTCTCATGTTCTAATCTTCTATCCTTTGAAAGTTATCACATTTTTACTCTCCCTTCCTGGTTTGTAAGCACCAAATCAGGGTTTGTTAGAAAATTGTGCATATTTCTTGTTTCCACCATGGGAATCTAATGGCCCTTGGTGGAACTAATGTTTTGATATTTCTATTTAAGATTATGCAGGTTGGGTTTTAAAAATTACATGGAGCTAGGTTTGTCTTGATGCCCTAGGTGTACATGTCCACGTGTGCACCAACCAGCGAATTAGGACAGTCCACATAACTTTCCTTTGGGGTTTCACCAAGACCTATAAATCAGTGTGAAAGACCCCTATGTATTCCCTCACATTCTCCAAGTGTTGTTTTGGATATATGTTGTAGGGAAATAGCACTTTTAGTACAAATGTAAACCTAATTAGGCCTAATTATCTTTACAAAACTAAGTGTTTTCCTATCTTCTTTTCATTTCCATGTTTTTGTGCTTAACTATAATCCATTTGGGCATAAAGGGTGTCTGAATCCTTATTTTTTTTAGAGGGTTATGTGTGATAATATAAAACTAAGTCCAATTTCGTAACTGAAAAGGCTACAAACAAGAAGTTGGGTTTTCAAAGAAACTATGTTCAAAGGGTTGCACAAGTTGAATAAGATCATAAAATCCTTGTCTTAGGGACAAAAATAGACCAAATCATAGAGTTTAGGTCACCCCTGGTACTTGGATTCACTTTATGGGGAATTTGAGTAATTCTAGCATGTGTGTCTAATAGGCAACTATTGTAAGTTGGGGTTGAAGAATTGTGTGAGCCTAGTGATTAGGTTCCCCTATTGGGAATAGGTTGTGATAGCCTAGAATCAAGTCATTTCTACACTTGTGATAAGTGTAGATGCACTTTGCATATTGGGAACACCTGACTTGGTGGTGTACTTCTTGATTTTGAAGATTTGAAGCATCTACTTGTCTCTTTTGGGACTTCTGGCTGCCCACTTTGCATCAAGGGGATTGAATGAAAAAGAGGATGCTAGAGAGAAACTGATGAAGAAAAATTTCATACAGTCCTAATCAATAAAGCTGAGGAAAGAGCTAAATATTTCTATGGACACCAAGCAACAGAGCATAGCATCACCGAACATAACAAAAGTGGAGCAAAGGTTTTAAAAGATATATTGACCATATTGATTTAGTGAGATTAGAATAGATCTGAAAATATGCAAGTATAAGTTATATATGTGAACAAATCATACTATTTCAGTTTAACCACTGATTCAAAAAGTCTCTTAACCGAGCAGGATTTAAAGATCCTTTCTATATTGAGATACATCCCAAGGAGTATCAAAAATTTTGATCATGAAGATATCATGATATACCATAAATGCCCGATATCAAGTGACAAACTAATCTTTTAAATCCTTTAACAAGGTCACACCTAACATCGTGTTTGTAACCTTTAACAGGGTTGGCTCTTCACCGAGCTCACTTCAGAAGACTGAACATTTTGGGTTACCGGTCCCAAGTGGTTTTTCCCCTAATAGGGTTTCCACATTAAAATCCACGTGGCAATGTGTTTAAGAGTCATTAATTTAGTGGTTTACATTACACATAGCTAATCTAGATTGATCGGTATACTCTAAGTAATTTACTATTTTTTGGTAAATTAGCAAACTGCTATTTGGTAAACATACAGAATAAGGTTTAACAAAGCATTATGAGAAGTAGTAATTTGATAAGTATATTTGAAGGCATTCATCTTATAGGACTGAAGATAACTAGAGTCTTAATATTGTGGTACTAAGTTTTTGGGTTGATTAATTGAAATATATTAGAGGCCACTAATTCACCCCCCCCCCCCCCTCTCAATTATTANATTCCCCCCCCCCCCCCCCTCTCAATTATTACTAATATATCTTTGGTACCTTCCATCTTGTTCGGTCAGTTTTGGTTATAGTATATAATTGATGATGCATTATTTTTATTTTCTATCTCTCAGCATGAACTTTGATGATAAAGTAATTGTCCTTATTTCTTGACTATACTTTCATGCATTTGCTCTAGCATATAATGATATACTTGTTAGAATAAATTTAGAATAACTGAGAGGGGGGGTGAATCAGTTATCCTCAGGTCTAGATGTACCAATTGAAAATTTATAGCACTTTAAACAACTCAGATCTGCTCAGCAGTAATAACATAAATCAACAACATAAATATGTAGTTTACTATTCAAATGTAATTAGCTTGTAGAAACTTAACAGTAAAACACAACTTAAACATTCACACAAGTTGACACCAGTATTTAATGTGGAAACCCAAATTGGGAAAAACTACTAGTAACATGCTACCAAGATTTCACTCTTCTGAAGTGAGCTCTGCTAGGAGCCAATCATGTTAAAGGTTACAAAACAGATTGCTAAATGTGACCTAGTTAAAGGATTTAATCACCCTGTTAGGAGTGGCCTTGTTAGAGGTCTTAGAATAGTCCACCTGAATGTCACCTTTCTCAAAGAATTTATACAATGACTGTTAGGTAAACCTGGTTAAAGGATTTTGACTGATACAATGGTTAGAAAGTAATCAGCAGGTGTGATCTAATACATACAACTTACTTTGCAAATCTAGATCCAATTCAGCTCTTATGCTAATTCACTGAGTGGCCTCCATTCTCATTTCAATCTTCAGATTTTCTTGAAAATCTATCAAGCAATCACTTTCGCAACTCTCTACTTCTCTACTCAGCCTTCTCTGCTAGATCATGCCAAATAGTCAATTAACCATGCAATCCTCTTGCATACACTTTTCACATACACCAGTACTTGAATAGCCCCTTGAGGTTAACTTATACCTCTTCATCTAGGTAAAATAAATCTTTTCCGCTTAATCAAGATCGTAGATCTTAGGTTAGGTCAGATCCAACATATCTTTCCATCATTTACATTTAATTTACTTCTCCAAAGTAATCACTAATTAAATCTTGGATCCATGTGTTAATTATGGTTACCCGTGCATTTAAATAGTGTGGACCAATGATGCTTATCCTTAATTAACTTTACATATCCTGATAAATTCAATTATGTCGGCCAGAGATCTCAAATCTCAACAATTACCAAAATACTATTGCTTGGCCAACACTGTGTTCTTCCACTCGGTCATCACTATTTTCCTCAGCAATTTACTGGCACTCGATCAACACTTAGAAATTATGCTCGGCATACACTGGTTCTCGTTCGACATAAACTTTGCTCAGCATATACTATTCCCAGTAAACTAACATCTTGACTTAGTGTTATAGATAAACAACACATTACTTTTTCAATGTGCCAACTGATCACATACCCTTGTAATTTCTCATAACTCAACCATTTCACTTGGTCTTGTTGTTATCCTTTCCTTCAAATATTCTTCAACAATCAATAGATATGGTACTCAAACAAATAGCAATAGTCTCACCAGTTAAGGTTTGACATCAATGACAAAACAACAATTGTTTACATTGTAGCTTTCCAAAAATCTCCCTCTTTGGAATTGATGGCAACACTAAACATTAAAATAATAATTTTTACAAATATAGTTACCATACAATCCAAAAATTATGCATGTGTTCCTTGATATGAACAAATCTTCATTAATGTCTTTAGCTTCATTCTGATTCTCATCTTGTAAAATATTTATCCCTCTGTGTTTGTAATCACACTAAAATCTTTCTATTTCTTTTCATCTGTAGACTCTCTCTTTCAGTAAACTCTTCCTTTTTCTCTAAGTATATTAAATTCTCCCTTATTCAGTAAACTCTCCCTCTTTGACAACAATGACAAAGACATTGACATCTTCATCATGCAGATTCTTCTGTTCTAAATTAGTATCATGTTGTTCCTATCATCTTGCTTATGATTGATCCTCTTTTTTGTCCTTGTCTTTCTTTCATAGCTTTAGGTAGCATCTGAAAGTGTGATTTATTGTGCATCAATGTGTCAAATATTCTGAATATAACATTTGATACAACAGTTCCATTCTAAACTAATTAGCCTCAGTTAGGGGAATCACTCCTAATTTACCCCGTAGATCCTCATGAGCATCCTTGGGTAGTGATTTTGTAAATATGTCTACTAATTGTTCCTTAGTATGCACATATTCTAGTCTCACTTCCTTTCTTTGAACTAGCTCCCTCAAGTAATGATACTTGATAGCTATATGCTTTGTCTTAGAGTGAATTACAGGGTTCTTAGAAATATTGATGACACTCATGTTATCACAATATATAACAATTGGTTCTATGATCTCTTCTTTCATACCTTTCAATAGTATCATCAACCACACAATATTAGAACAGTTAACTGTTGCTGCCACATACTTGACTTCAGCTATAGACTTTGAGGTGCAATTTTGTTTCTTGCTTTTCCATGAAACCAATTTATTTCCTAGAAGAAATGTGCCACTTGTGGTGCTTTTCCTGTCATCCACATTTCCAGCCCAATCAGAGTCAGTGTAAACTCCGAGCTCAAACTTATCATTCTTTTTGTAGTACATACCATATTCATTTGTTCCTTTCAAATATCTTAGAATTCTTTTTACTTCCATCATGTGAGTTTCCTTGGGATTGGAAAAAAACCTTGCAACAATTCCAACAGCTAGAGCAATATCAGGTCTACTGTGCACAAAATATTGCAGCTTTCCAATCATTGACCTGTAAAGGGTTTGATTCACTTCTTTTGTATCATCATTTTTTGTTAACTTCTATCCAGTAGCCATGGGTGTACTCACTGGTTTTGATTCTTCCATTCCAAAAGTTTTTAGTATCTCCTTGACATATTTTGATTGAGTAATATAGATACCAATCTTCATTTGATATATTTGCAAGCCAACAAAGAATTTGATTTCACCAAACATAGACATCTCAAATTTAGTTTGCATCTCTTTTGCAAATGTTTCACATAACACATCTTGTCCACCAAATATAATGTCATCAACAAAAATTTTAGCTAATAAAGTACCTTTATTTTGTTCTGTCTTCAAATATAGATTGTTGTTGTTATTGGTTCTTGCAAATCCAATATTTATTAGATAATTGATCAATCTCTTATACCATGCTCTTAGTGCTTTCTTCAGTCCATATAGTGCCTTGTGTAGTCTGCAAACCATGTTCCTCTTTCTTGGTTCAACAAATCTATCAACTTGTTCAATGTACACTTCTTCTTCTAATATTCCATTTAGAAATGTTGAATTTACATCCATCTAATAAACTTTAAAACCTTTGTAGGCTGCATATGCAAGTAAGGTTCTGACTCCTTCCAATATTGAAACTAGGGTAAATGTTTCTCCATAATAAATTCCTTCCTCTTGTGCATAACCCTTGCATACCAGTTTAGCTTTATTCCTTGTTACTTCTCCATGTTCATTCAGCTTAATCTGAATACCCACTTAGTAACAATTACATTTTTGTCATTCGACCTAGGTACAAGTGTCCAAGTCTTATTCTTCTCAATTTGTTCAATCTCTTCATTCATGGCTTATATCTAGTCTTCATTTTCTAAGGCGTCTTTTACTATTTTAGGCTCAAAATCACATAACAAGAATGTACCATCTCTCAACTTACTTCTTGTCATAACTGTAGAATCCTTTGATCCAATGATTTGATTAGGTTTGTGGTGCCTTCTCACATACTTTGCTAGAGTAGGTTCTTACTTTTCTTTAGATTCATTGTTCTTGTTCAATTCAAGTTGACTCTGTGTCTTAGCATCTTCATCAAATAGATCGACAATTACCTCCTGTTATCCAGAAACCTCATTCTGTGACTCAGTAGGTGCTAGCTGTTGCTTAGAAACCTTATTCTCAGGTTTCGGTAATACATTAGAATCTTCCTCATCTAGATAGACAAATGATTTGTAACTTTTAGGTTCATGTGTGCTTTCTACTTCATTTCTTTCTGCATATTCATCAATTCTAACATTTGCACTTTCCACAATTTTGTTAGTGTTAGAATTCAAACACTTATAGGCTTTACTTTTAGTTGAATAGCCAAGAAATATTCCTTCCTCACCTTTAGCATCAAGTTTTCCATTTTTTTTATCCTTCAGTATGAAACATTTGCTTCCAAAACCTTTGAAATATCTTACATTAGGTGCATATCCATACCATAGCTCATAAGGTGTAGCATTAGTACCTTTCTTGACTTGTACTCTATTTAGGGTATAGACTACTTTACTTACAGCTTCTCTCCAATATTTATGTGCAACATTTTTCTCCATCATTAGTGTTCTGGCACAGTCCATGATAGATCTATTTCTTCTTTCAGCAATAATATTTTGTGGTGGTGTCCTAGGTGCAAACATCTGAATTTTATACCTTGGTCATTGCAGAACATGTTAAACTCATTAGAAATAAACTCACCTCCTTGGTCAGATCTCAAAAATTTCAGAATTTTACCTATTTCCTTTTCAACTTTTTCCAAGTACCACTTAAATAACTGGAATGCATCAGATTTTTCTTTAAGAAACATAACAATCATCATTCTAGAGTAATCATCAACAAATAGAATAAAATATCTATCTCCACAGTAACTTTTCTCACCAATGGGACCACAAAGGTCAGTATGAACCAATTCTAGAATTTTCTCAGAAGTATGATTCTTTCTCTTGAAACTAGATTTAGTCATTTTTCCCAATTGACATTGCTTACACATTGTATTTTCAGGTCTCTTTAACTTAGGCAGCCCTCTAACCTTTTTTAATTTGCTTATTCTTACCAAGTTATCAAAGTTTACATGACACAACCTTTTATGCCATAACAAAAAATAATTATATTGTGCAAACAAGAATGTCTCATCAACTAAGTCCAGATAGAACAAGTTACCTTTTGTTTGCTCTCCACTTCCAACTACTTCTGCAGTGGAATCATAGATCTTTGCCTTCTTGTGATGGAATACAACTCTGTCACCAGAAGTATTTAGCTATGCAACACTCAGTAGATTATAGTTAAGATCATCAACCCAATATACATTATCACATCTGATCTTGTCAGTCAGTTTAATTGATCCTTTCCCTTTAACAAGACATGGTGTATCATTACCAAATTTAACATAACCATCATTGTACTGATCTAAGGTTTCAAATTTATCCTTATCACCAGTCATGTGATGTGAATAACCACTCTCAATAATCCAATGGTCACCTTTACTCATATAATAAATTAATGCAGGTTTCTCATCATCATCAGAATCATCTTTCATAGCAACATACACATTTTCTATATCATTTTCATTAGAATTATCAGTACCAGTGTCAGAAGCTTCTTTAGCTATATAGCAAGATTTCTTAGCTTTGTCTTTATAATCCTTATACTTTCTGAAGTCTCGGTCATCCTTTCTATCTTTTTACTTGATGTCTCTTCTTTCATCTTTGTCATTCTTATCAGGATATCTAGCAGCAATATGACCAACTTTGTTACATGTAAAAAAAATGATAGGAAGTTTACCTTTGAGTTTTCTTTTTCCTCTAGATAGTCTTCTTGCCATAAGTGCCTTAAGTTCTTCTAGATCATCATCTATAGTGTCGCTATCACTATTTACAAATTTCTTTGATTTGTTAAGGGCCAACTGGGATCTGAATGCAAAATCAATAGTTTGTGGAGTGTAGTTATCAAAATTTGACATCTCAAATGTAGTAAGTCTACCTACTAGACCTTCTAAAGTCAAATTATTATTAGGAGTACATCTTAATTGTTGAATTGCAAAGACTCTAATAGCGTATACAGTAAGAAGAGTTCTTAGTACCTTGCTCATAATGGTGTTATCATCAATGGTTCCATTAGCTCCTCTAATAGCATTCACAACATATTTTATCCTACCATAATATTGAACTATATTTTCTCCTTCTTGCATTTTCATTTCATCAAACTCACCTCTTAAACTTTTAGATTTGGCTCTCAGCACATTTGTATCTCCTCCATAGATGGTTGCTAGGGTATCCCACATCTTCTATTAGAGTAATTAGATGTCTAATCTTATTAATTAGATCACTTTGATTTAATTAATTAAGTTGTTTATTACTCTATTTTACTTAAGCTGTCTCTTAGGTACATCATAATTAATATTTATATTAATTATTATGTGCAACCTAGATTTTTACCTTTTTAGGGTTTTGTTCACCTTATAGGTTGAAATCTTGTAATTATTTGTTAATTATCTTGGAATACAATTTCTCTCACACTGCTTGAGATTTTCCAAGCTTTTCTTTTTGTCTCTTCAACTTCCTTCCTGTAACAAGTCATTTGCATGCAGGCGTTCTTGGCAAACTGTGGATTTGTCTGTCTCAAATCCTACATGGTATCAAAGCTTCCCTACTGCTACCTGGTCTGGAGGTCTTGAAACCGTGATTCAAGGATGAAAACCATAGCTTCTCTAGGGTTTCTTCTTCAATTTGGAAGAGACTTTTTTTTGGAGCACTTTGAGCCAAAATGGACACCGTCATTGCGCTTAGAGGCCTAGGAGATCAAATTTTCATATAAAGTTAGCCATATTTGCCCACAGTAGCATATGGATATTATTTTTCTCCTCAAGGTTGTACGACAAGCTTCCCGAGGTGAAAATATAAAAAAATTAAAAAAAATCCCATTTAGGGCTTGTTTTGGGGCGCAATTGGATGCAGCACCCGCGTGCCGCTGTCACACCACCCTGGCCCGGCCCATACCCAACCCCCGCCGGCGTGCCACTAGCTGGCTGCTTGGTAGCGCTACCGACAAAATGCCGCGTGAGAGCCACCGAAGTGCCACCCAAGTGCCGCCGCCACGTAGAGCTCCACTCCCACACCGCCGTCGGCCAACCCCCTGTGACATCATCATTTCAGGGGGTGTCATCAGCATTCTGACAACCTATCATTTTTTTAGCTAGACAGTACCCTAACATGCAGATGACTGTCAATTTTTTTCCCGGGCGCTAGGATGGTCATTTGACCGTCAAATTTTTTGTCATCTCTATTTTTTTCTAGAGAGCTCATTTTTGAAGGTGCAGTTGGTTTTTTGGCCATAAATTTTGCATACAGTGTTTTTTTTTGGAAAACAAAATATCATTGGAGAGATCTTTTCAAGCTAGAGATGATGATGCTAGTTTCATTTTCTAATTTGGTCATTTGAGTTCCTGATTTTTTCATCGAAGTAGAGGCTTTAGTTTCCTCCATCTCTGCATCTAGCATCCAGGTTTTCTCCTTATTTTTCGTGCTTTATTTAGTTATTTCTTTGGTGTACAGGGGATATAATTATTCATTGTGGGGGGTGCATTTCCCTTTCTGTAACTTACTTAAAAAAGAACCTTCTACTTCCATCTTCTCTCCATGTCAGACCCATTTGTGGCCTGGCTGACACCACATAACTATCACACCTGGAAAGCACATATGACCAGGTTGCTTATGTCGCATGGCTTATGGTCATGTCTGGATGAGAACCAACCTATTCTATAGTGCCCTTTTGAGGTTCTTCAGCACAGAAAAAAATGGATGAAGCCATGGGCTTGATTGCACTGAACATCTCCGACAGTCTCTTCTTTAACCTGGATGGTTTGACCACTCATCGGGCTATTTGGGGCAAGTTTGCATAATTATTTGGCGTAGTGAATGAGTTTCAGGAACTACAACTTGATGTAGAGTTGACCACTTTGACTCCTACCACCTTTCTTACTATGGAGGACTTCTTGATGAAGTTCAAATCTCTGCGTTCAGTTTTGCAGGGATGTGGGAGGAACAAGACAGATGATGATTGTATCTTCTTGATACTCTCAAAGTTGAGAGGACAATATCAGATCTTTTCTTCCACTTTCTACTCCACTATGGATGCTTTGGGTGTCATACACACCATGCCGTCCTTTGACACATTCTATGATGGGTTGACATGGGAACAGGCAAAGATCCAATAGATGGATGCTTCTGGCTCTTCAAGACAAGAAATGATTGCTCAGTTTTCACAGGGGAAACCAAAATAGAAAGCCAAACTGAAGAAAGATTTAGTAGGCAGTGAGTATTCCTCCAAACCTACATAGAAAACTAATTCAAAACCTCCAGCTAACCCTTCCAAGGGTAAATCTTCTTTGAATTCTACTGAGTCTACCTCCAAGACTAAGAAGAAATCGGTTTGAGACATGTAGTTTTTTTGGTAAGGATGGACATCCCATTTCTAGGTGTTGGAAATGTTTGGAGGCTTTAGAGGAAGCCATGTAGGATCATCACATTTCTTCTCCTCATTCCACATCCTCCCCTGTAGGGAAAGGTCATGGTCTTACTACATGAGCAATGAATTATAGTCCCACCTGGATTTTAGATGTCAGCACCTCTCACCATATGACTCACACTCAATAGTTGGTCACTTGACTTTCTTCTTGTGCTACTTTACAGATTGTTGTTGGGAACTCATCACATCTTTAATTTTTGGGTTATGGTTTTGTTGCATTAGTTGGGTTTTCTCTTCAGGATGTTTTGTTTGTCCCTGACATCTCGAAGAACCTGTTGTCCATCTATCAGATTTGTCACTCTGGCTTTGGTAAGATAGTTGAGTTCTCACCACATGATGTGGTTGTTGGAAAGTTGACTTCCTAAGGAAGCATGACTTATTTTGTGTTGTCAATCATGGAAACAAATTCATACTAAGTTTCTATCAAAGATAAGTTAGAAGATAAAATGACTAAGTACAGAAAATAGGACAGACAGAGAGATACAGAGATCAACACACCAGAACATGCGTGCTTAGGTATATACTCTAAGGTGTATATACATGCTAGATCCAAATGTACATAATATGCAACATCAGTAAGGAAAAGTTACAAACAGATTAGTAGACTTGCATTCCAGGAAACAGAGCATGGAAGCCGACTATAGTTTTGATCACCGTGTGTGATTTTATAATGTAATGGCTAAGCGCCTTTAGTTATAAGTTTGTATTGATGTAATTAATGTTATAGTAAACATGCTTGGGCTGACTTGTTCAGAAGCATTATGTATTTTGTTTTAGGGCTGACTAATGATTTGTTTTGGGTTGCGCCTATTCAGATTTGAAGATATAAGTATGTAATGTAAAGATATGTTACAAGTGTCAATTATTGTGTAAGAAGAAATTATAGAGGGATAGTATAATGAAGTTAGAAGATGATATAGCTCTTTGAAGAAGTAAGAGCATCCACTCATACATGGAACTAATTAGACAACAGTGTCACTACAGCAGTTCATTTTTGATATAGTGCATATCAACATTCAGAGCGTTGTAGCCTTCATATTATTTGGGTAGTGAGCCTAGGAAGTGAGCCATACACCCCTAATAGGGTTTTGTAAAAGAATCCTAACAAGGTCTGACCTTTAACCAGGTCATTGTACTCAAATTGTAAAGACTGCTTCTAACAGGGAAAAGGAACTTTAACAGGTTCATTAGACCTAGTACAATATTTTGTGGGTACTAATCCCCACTGGATTTTTCCTCTGATCAAGGTTCTCTGTAATAATATCACGTGTTATGTGTTCTTGTGTTAATATTCTTTGAATACATATTTGTTTCATGTTTATTTGGCTAAAATATAATTAATAGATAAACACTGATTCACCCCCCCTCTCAATGTTTCTAACAATTGGTATCAGAGCTCTGGTCCTCTAAAAGAAAGTTTAACCACTTGAGGAGATCATGGACTCAGCTGAAGCAAAACATTTGAAAAAGA
>MU225994.1:880325-892617 GCA_018584345.1 Thuja plicata
AATTTTCATTGGAATTGAATATAATTGTGTAGCTTTAATTCATCATCTATTTGTAGAAGCTAACAATTTATGCTTTAGAGCTTTATAATTTCAATTTGCTAATCAATTCTAGTTTAAAGGCATACATTTCAAAGATTATAAGCACTCTTTTTCATAGAATAGAAGTATTTCAAGTTCTTAGCTTAAATTGCATTTTTAATTCCATAGCTAGTTGCATTTCATATTTAGAATAGCAGCAATTCATCTTTCATAGCTTAAATCATGTTTCAATTCGTAGAATAGAAACATTTGCTCACATCTAGATGCATATTTCTCACAGTTAATGGCTCTTATTCACACACTCACACTTTAAAATCCTCTGTATTAGATATGTTCAGGTTGTTGGCTCTCGTTCTGAGGATAAACTGCAACAATCACTCCTAATTAGGAGGCAACAGGTCGCCTCAATCACTTTGTAGAGCAAACAATTCATGTTTGTCTTTGTGAATTCATTGATTGAATAAGGACTATGTTGCGTTTTGTGTTGAATAGAGAGGTCCACATTTAACATAAGACAAGTACCACTATGCCTACAACCATAATTAATCTAGATACATCTCCACCTTCTATACCTAGCAAGAAACCTAGAGGAAGGAAGCAAGCGCCTACAAGTCATCCATCCTCAAGAGCTACTCGGAGCAAAGATAAGAATGTTCAAGCTCCACCTGAGGTAGGATTTAGACCTAGTTTAAATATATTGAAGAATAGGATTGTAAATGAAGGAAGACTGGATACATTATCAAAATTATATGACATGTATTAAGAGATGGATAAGACTGAAATACACTCTATGATCATGTCTCATATGATCAAGTTTAAGAAGTCTGTTCTTGAACTCAAAATAGTAATACCAGATAAGTTATGGAACATACTAGAGATAATGAAAAGACATGCTATTGAAGAGGACATGAAGATTAGAGAAGAAACCTTAGATACTCTTCTTCCTATTTGTTTACATGATGAGAAAGCTATTCTGTTAGATCTGGTGAAGCCTCATCTCCGAACTAAGACAAGGACTCTACAAATTATGAACAAGGAATATGAATAGATTGGTAAGGAGATTGAAAAGGAATTTGCACAAGTCTTTATGGACAGACATATGTATCCACCAATGGCGCCTATAGCAAAAGATACTCCAACTCCTCCCAAACAAGCCACATAACCATTAATTTAGGTTGCGCCTATGACAGGTCCATAGGATTCAGTGCCCATAGTGACTTCTGAGATAGCTAAAGATACAAATGACACTATAGTAATTGACAATGTAAAAATATCTATGACAGCTTCTGATAAAGATATGGATAAAGTTGATGAAGCATTTGTAAACACCGAGGAAATTAACACAGATGACACATCTCTACAACAGGATGAAGTTCCTTCCATTGATCCAATAGACTTGGATAAGGAGAAAGATACTCAAGGTAATGAGATACCAGTGAAGCAAATTCATGTCAAAAGTGAGTGTGTAGATACAAGTCAGAACACTATCTTCTCACCATCCACTCAACCATCCACCTCATTGTTGTCAAGGTTAACTCCTGACTCAGCAAATTTGGATGCATGGGGAGAAGAAGACCTAATCAAGATCAGCATCCTAGCCATGGAAAAGGAAAAAGAGAAACAAGTAATGATGAACCATCACTTCTTGGAAACAGTGAATATTTTGAATGACTTAGTGCCTACTGATCAGAAAGTGGCCAAAGTACAATTAGTTGAAGATGTAGACAACATCTTATCAAACTTCAAGTCACATTTCACTAGCTTAGTAGAATGTTCTACTAAGATTGCAGAAAATGAATATAAGAAGGAGAGACTACATGACTTGGTAAATAAATTTACCTTAGATTTGAATTCCTTAAAAATTGGGCAGGCTATATTGAAGGAATTGGCAGATAAAGGAAAGAAAGTCATAGAAAAATGTATGCATAGAGTGAAGCTCACCTCTGAGCACGCCAAAAATATTGAAGAGGTAGAAGAAATGGTGGATAGCATAAAGAAATCAATTGAAATTTCCACACAAGATATGAACATATGCAATAATGTCTATCAAGGGCACTTAGACAAAATTGAGAAGGCAAAACTGGAAATCAGCAAGATAAGGGTAAGACAAACTCAGTTGAGGAATGCACTTGCACCATCTCTAGAAGTTATTAATGAGAACATAAAATAGATTGATAACACCATACAGACATATGATCAAGGTCCTTACATGGATCTGATGAAAATGGAAAATTTGACATATGCCCTATGCGCGCATCTTCAAACTGTTGATGCAATGAAAGTATTTTGGCAAAAAGAGATTCAATCTCTTCAAGTTGTGTACCCAGAAGTATATATGGAGTAAGTATGTTGAAGCCTTATATTTTTTTCACACCTTTGTAATTAATTTCAAAGGGGGAGTAGTATAGAATGTGTATATGCAGAGAATTATATATGTATATATCATTAAGTATTATGATATAAAGTCATTTTTGTATGAAGTCATCTTGAGTAACTTAGCCACATTCTTTTGTTGCCATAAATGAAAAAGGGGGAGATTGTTGGAAAGTTGACTTCCTGAGGAAGCATGACTTTTTTTTTTTTGTTAATCATGGCAACAAAGTCATACTAAGTTTCTGTCAAAGATAACTTAGAAGATAAAATGACTAAGTACAGAAAATAGGACAACCAAAGAGATACAGAGATTAGCACATTAGCACATGTGTTAGAGATCACACCAGAACATGCTTTCTTAGTCATATACTCTATGGTGTATATACATGCTAGATCCAAATGTGCAGAGTATGGAACATCAGTATGGAAAAGTTACAGACAGATTAGTAGACCTACAGTCCAGGAAATAGAGCATGGAAGCCGACTACAGTTTTGATCAGTGTGTATGATTTTATAATGTAATGGCTAAGAACCTTTAGTTATAAGTTTGTATTGATGTAATTAATGTTATAGTAAACACACTTGGGCCGAATTATTTAGAAGCATTATGTATTTTTGTTTTAGGGCCGACTAATGATTTGTTTTGGGTTGCGCCTATTCAGATTTGAAGATATAAGTATGTAATGTAAAGATATGTTACAAGTGTCAATTATTATGTAAGAAGAAGTTATAGAGGCATAGTATAATGAATTTAGAAGATGATATAGCTCTTTGAAGAAGTAAGAGCATCCACGCATACATGGAACTGATTAGACAATAGTGTCACTACAACAGTTCATTTTTGATATAGTGCATATCAACATTCATAGGGTTATAGCCTTCATATTATTTGGGTAGTGATCCATACACCCCTAACAGGGTTTTGTAAAAGACTCCTAACAGGGGCCAACCTTTAACCAGGTCATTGTACTCAAATTGTAAAGACTGCTTCTAACAGGGAAAAGGAACTTTAACAGGTTCATTATACCTAGTACAATATTTTGTGGGTACTAATCCCCACCAGACTTTTCCTCTAATCAAGGTTCTCCATAATAATATCATGTGTTATGTGCTCTTGTGTTAAGATTCTTTGAATACATATTTATTTCATGTTTAATTGGCTGAAATATAATTAATAGATAAACACTGATTCACCCCCCCTCTCAGTGTTTCTAATAGTGGTTATTTAGGACTTACATGATTATGATTTGATTGTGGCTACTGGGAGTGTTGACTCTGCATCCCGCCTATATAGATTTGATGGATTTGAGCCTTCTGATGGTACAGGTTCCTGTCTTATAGAAAGTGTAGATTCAATGAGTAGACTTTTGGCATGAGCATTTGGGTCATGTCAATTACAGATATCTTCAGCAGATGAGCACATAGGAACTTGTTCTTGGGCTTCCTTAGATTTCTTGTACTGATGGTGTTTGTCAGCATTGTGTTCTTGGCAAACAACATAGGGATCATTTTCCTTAGGGACATGCTACTCATGCTTTGGCACCATTAGAGTTGATTCATAGTGACCTCATGTCATTTCCTACTCCTTTTTCTACTGCCATATATGTGCTTGCTTTCATTGATTACTTCTCCAAGCGTGTATGGGTGTACTTTCTAAAGTACAAGTCTGATGTCTTTGATTCATTTTGAGTCTTTAAGACATTTGTGGAGAAGCAATCTGATCTTTCTATTTAGAGGATACACATAGATAATGGGGGGGAGTATGTGAACCAAGCTTTTAGGGATTTTTGTACTAAACATGGTCTTCAACATCAGTTTTTAGTTCCCTACACCCCTCAATAGAATGGTGTGGCAGAGAGAAAGAACAGAACACTTCAGGATATGGCTAATTGTATGATACATTCCAGGTCCATGGATTCATCTTTTTGGATAGATGCAGTCAATTGTGCCAAATACATTCAAAATTAGATGCCTCACAAGGTGGTTTGACGTATGACTCCTGAGGAGGCTTGGTCTCATGTCAAGCCTGATGTATCTTCATTCCAAGTATTTTGTAGTGAAGCATGGGAATTTGTGCCTAATGCTTAGAGGAGATCAATGGAGCGGAAGAGTTCACACCTCATTTTTGTTGGCAACTGCGAGGATGTTAAGGCGTACAGGTTGTTTGATCCTTATTCTAGAGAGGTCCTATTTTGATGGGATGTCCAGTATAATGAGCGGCTTCCTATAGTAGATACCCTACTTCCATATTATACTTCACTTAAGACTACTCCCTCATCCCTTCTAATTTCTTTTCATGATGATGAGGATGATGATCTTGGTGATCCCTATTTAACTCCACCATATGATCCTCCACAGATGCCTATATGGGATCATGTTACAGTTAAGGCTGCAGGATCTCTGGCTGGTGACCCTTCATCTTTTTTTCGCACCTAGTCTCATATTGCAGGTTCTATCCTTCTGAGTCATGCTATTTGTGGTGATCCTCAGACATTTTCAGTAGCTACAGGACATCTTGAATGGGACAATGCTATGGAGGAGGAGTATTCTTCTTTGATGAAGAATCATATTTGGGATCTTTGTTCTCTTCCTAAGGGAAGAAATTTAGTGTGATGCAAGTGGTTGTATCATACTAAGTTTGTTGTTGATGGTACTATTGATAAGTACAAGGCACGTCTAGTTGCAAAGGGTTTTTCACAGGTTGAGGGTATTGATTACACTGAGACATTTGCCCTTGTTGCCAAGATGAACTCTATTCTCCTCGTCTTATCCCTCACAGCTTCTCAGGGATGGCCCATTTTTCAAATGGATGTGAAGAGTGCATTCTTGCATGATGATCTTACTAAGGAGATTTACATGGAGCAGCCTCAGGGATTTGTGTAGGATTCCTCCTTGGTTTTTAGACTTCGGAATTCTTTGTATGGTCTCAAACAAGCCCCTCAAGCTTGGTATGAGAAGATGGACTCCTTTCTGCTTTCTACAAGATTCACATGCTGCCATTCTGATCCTACAGTCTACATTCAGCATCTTGAGGATGAGGTTTTGATCCTTGTGCTATATGTTAATGATCTTCTCATCACAGGTAACTCATCTTATATGATTCAAGATGTTCAACACACCTTGATGGAGCAGTTTGAGATGACTGATCTTGGTCTATTACACTACTTTCTTGGTTTGTAGATTTTTTAGTCCTCTGCTGGGATCTTCATTTACCAACAGAAGTATTCTCTTGACATGCTTTGGCACTTTGACATGCTTTCTTGCAAGCCTTCTCCCACACCTTTTCAATTGGGTGTTACCTTATCTACCACTTGCACTTTGCCTTTAGTGGATCCTACATTGTATCAACAGTTGGTTGGTAGTTTGTTATACCTGACACACACTCATCCTAATCTCTCCTTTGTAGTTGGTCTTGTCTCTCAGTTTTCGTATGAACCTCATTAGAGTCATTGGAAAGATGCCAAGTGTATTTTGAGATACATTCAGGGCACTATTATGTATGGCATTCATTACACATGAGGGGTTCCTCACATTGTTGGCTTCGCTAACTCAGATTGGGCTGGTGATGTTGATGATCAAAAGTCTACTTCTGGCTTCATCTTTTGTCTTGGCTTTGGTCCTATCACATGGTCATGTAAGAAGTAGAATGCTCATGCACTTTCATCTACAGAGGCTGAGTACAGAGCTGTAATGCATGCTATTCAAGAGATTTTATGGCTTCAGCAGTTGATGACTGAGTTTTGTTTTCCTCCTGATCGTCCCACTATTCTGTGGTGCAACAATCAGAGTGCTATTCACATTTCCCGCAACCTAGTGGAGCATCAGCACACTAAACACATTGAGCTTCATATGCATTTCATCTGTCAGAAGATTCAGGATGTTGTTCTCACTTTGGAGTACATTCCCACTGATGCATAGGTTGCTGACATCATCACCAAACCTTTTGCATCTCCCCGCTATCTTCAGTTGCATTCTATGCTTGGGGTGATGAAAGTTGTCCTTGGGGGGTCTTCTTGAGGCCTTCCTTCCTTCATGTTTTTTTCAGCATGTTTGTTCTATCTCTTTTTGGAGAGGGGTTTTTCCCGCTGGGTTTTCTCCTTTGTTTCCGGTTTAGAGATATTTCCTTGTTTTGGGTACTTGATCGAGCCTTGTTGCCGGGACCCATTTTCCTGCTTTCATAGCTATGCCAGGTTACCTTACCTCCTGAGCTTCACTTAAGGCGGGGGGTGTTAGAGTAATTATATGTCTACACTTATTAGTTAGATCACTTTGATTTAATTAATTAAGTTGTTTATTAATCTATTTTACTTAAGTTGTCTTTTATGTGCATCATAATTAATATTTATATTAATTATTATGCGCAACCTAGCTTTTTACCTTTTTAGGGTTTCATTCACCTTATAGGTTTAACTCTTGTAATTATTTGTTAATTATCTTGGAATACAATTTCTCTCACACCGCTATAGATTTTCCAAGCTCTAATTTTTGTCTCTTTGGCTTCCTTCCAGTAACAGGTCATTTGCATGCAGGTGTTCTTGGCGAACTATGGATTTGTCTTTCTCAAATCTTACATCTTCTTTGCATTTGTACAGTTCTTTATGTCTTTAAATTTAGGATAGCTTAGGGATGATGAGATCTCCAACATTACTTGAATGTTTTCCTAATTTTCTCTTAACTGTTTAGTGGTGAGAGGTGTAGTTGGGACTACATAATCATGTTCAATATAGTGCTTAGCAGCATCACCAATACCAGCCAGATGTAATTTCATCAAACTCTAACATGCAGGGAAGTTATCTTTGTTCAACTTCAGTACCTCCTTTTTATACATCTTGATCTTTTTCTCCAAGTACCTTCAAACTATTTTCAAGATACCAAAGCTCTGATATCAATTGTTAGAATGAATTTAGAATAACTGAGAGGGGGTGAATCAATTATCCTCAGGTCTAGATGTACCAATTGAAACTTTATAGCACTTTAAACAACTCATATCTGCTTAGTAGTAACAACATAAGTCAACAACATAAATATGCAGTTTACTATTCAAATGTAATCAGCTTGTAGAAACTTAATAGTAAAACACAACATAAACATTCACACAAGTTGACACTAGTATTTAACATGGAAATCCAAATTGAGAAAAACCACCAGTAACATGCTACCAAGTTTTCACTCTTCTGAAGTGAGCTCTGCTAGGAGCCAACCCTGTTAAAGGTTACAAAACACATTTATAAATGTGACCTGGTTAAAGGATTTAATCACCCTGTCAAGAGTGGCCTTGTTAGAGGTCTTAGAATATTCCACCTGAATGTCACCTTGCTCAAAGGATTTATACAATGACTATTAGGTCAACCTGGTTAAAGGATTTTGACTGATACAATGGTTAGAAAGTAATCAGCAGGTGTGATCTGATACATACAACTTAATTTGGAAATCCAGCTACAATTCAACTCTTATGCTAATTCACTGAGTGGCCTCCATTCTCATTTCAATCTTCAGATCTTCTTGGAAATCTGGGAAGCAATCACTTTCGCAACTCTCTGCTTCTCTGTTAGATCATGCCAATTAGTCAATTAACCATGCAATCCTCTTGCATACACTTTTCACATACACCACTACTTGAATAGCCCCTTGAGGTTAACTTATATCTCTTCATCTAGGTAAAATAAATCTTTGTCGCTTAATCAAGATCGTAGATCTTAGGTTAGGTCAGATCCAACGGATCTTTCCATCATTTACATTTAATTTACTTCTCCTAAGTAATCACTAATTAAATCTTGGATCCATGCGTTAATTACAGTTACCCATGCACTTAAATAATGTGGACCAATTGTGCTTATCCTTAATTAACTTTACATATCCCAATAAATTCAATTATGTCGGCCAGAGATCTCAAATCTCAACAATTACCAAAATAATGTTGCTCGGCCAACACTGTGTTCTTCCACTCGGTCATTACTATTTTCCTCGGCAATTTAGTAGCGCTTGATTGACACTTAGAAATTATGCTCAGCATACACTAGTGCTCGGTTGACACAAACTTCGCTCTGCATATACTGTTCCCAGTAAACTAACATCTTGACTTAGTGTTATAGATAAACAACACATTACTTTATCAATGTGCCAACTGATCATGTACCCTTGTAATTTCTCATAACTCAACCATTTCACTCGATCTTCTTGTTATCCTTTCCTTCAAATCTTCTTCAACAATCAATAGATATGGTACTCAAATAGATAGCAATAGTCTCACTATTTAAGGTTTGACATCAATGACAAAACAACAATTGTTTACATTGTAGCTTTCCAAGAATGCTCACTATGTCCATTATGTATCAACATATGTTGTAGTTGTACCTATAATGAATGTTGTTTTATCTTTAAGCACTTCTATCAAGCTTGTCTACTATTATAACATGTGACTTGGAAACTCTATCACTTCTATAGAATCTCCTCTCTATCTACCTTCTTGGTCATAAGGGATATATCATACTAATAGAAGTTTCTCATGTATCTTTCTTAATACTTAACTCTTAATTGCATATTTTTCCCTTTTACTACCTATGACTAGAACAGTCTTTTCTTTGTTGATGTACACTATTCTTGACTATCCTTTTTATATGTCCATTAATGACTCAGATTTGCCTCTTTTGAGTTTATGTATGTACCTTCATCTATATTTCTATAATGATAGGGATTTTAGCTTTGACCTCAAGAATTCTTTGAATTTTTCCTCTAAACTCAACTGAAAGGAATCGTGACATGAAGTCATGTCGCTTCAACAATTTATTTATTCTAGAATCCCGATCTATGTTTGTAACTAAACTAGAATGTTTCACACCTAGAATTGAGATGTGTCCCTTCAATAGCTAATTGAATTCTTTTCCTCCTTTAGTTGCTCCAAATTCCCCATTTAATGTTGGATTCATCTGACCATGGTAGGTGACTACCTCACCTATGCCAGGTGAACCTATTCTAGAAGGTGTGTACTCTTAATTGCACCAAACCAAAATGGTTTTCTCTTATGAGAAACACATATCTTCAAACCAAGAAGCATAGATGAGGCAATCAAAGAACCTACTCATGATCAACTTAATCGTTTGAATGCATGATGGGCTCAACCCTTATGGGATCCAAATTTTACCCCTGCATACTTAGCTTTCTGATAATAATGAACCAATACCTGTACATGACACACACACACACAATTAATACACAAAAATTACTTCATTCTATGATCTTTTGTTTGAATTTACCAGGATGTATGGTAGGCAGAATTAAGAATAAGATGTGAGATCTTTCATTGCTCAGTTCTGAGAACTGATTCCCCTCCTTTCAATTTTTTTTGTAGGTGCACTTGACCCAGGCTCTCCTTCAATGCAGCAGTCCTCCATTATCATGGAATGGAGGATATCATCCTTATTCTTTTTCCTATATTTCTGTTCATTCTATATCATAACTCAACTATAGTTTTCAAAGTAATCACTGCTTGTGTGGACCATCTTTATATGTTGTACTTTTCAATTGAATGAGAAAAGTCTCCTTTCAAAAGTGTAATAAAAATGAATTTGAATTATACCCTATGTTTTCTCTTTAAAGGAAATAGACTCTTATCACATTTGTATTTTTTATTCTCTACTTTTGATAGCTAGGACAGAAAAATGCAACTTTTCATAAATTTTTCAATGTAGCTTAAACTGCATCAACAACTTGAAAACAAAATTTATCTTGATATATGGATGTAATTAGAAAAATCATAAGATTTGATAATAAAATGAACCTCCTTTCACTAAAATAATCAGGGATGCTAAGAGCCTTATGAAATAGATAAAATGTAGTGAAATTTGGTAACAATTATGTCATGCATGTGCCACTATTTGTAAATGTGTCTTTGAGTTCTCTGATTCGAGATGATGCAAAATGGTAGTTACCTTTTTTTTTTGGTTTCTGTTATTCTAGTCCAAAAATAATCTTGTTTTTTACTCTTACGAGACATTCTTCCATTGTGCTTGTATTTTTAATACCTTTGGGCGATGATGACATTTTTTTTGATATAAAATCTCGTTTATTATCATATGATCATACTGACCCCAGAGTTAGTAGATCCCTTTCGTACTCTCTTTTTTCATGTTTTTATTTCCCTTGATTTTTCCTTTATTGGGGGCATCTCATAGTGGAAACATTTCTTGTGGGTGTATGTATTCTCTATTAAATCCATTTCTCTTGTTAATGCATTTGCAATCACTTTAACTTGGGGGCATACGCTCCACTCCGTGTTTTACATTTTTCACACACATACACAATGATTCAAAGAAGCCTCTCTTGTGGATGGACAAGGAGACAATTATTTCCTTATGTTCATCCTTTTGTTGGATCTCTTATGGAGACAATACTTTCTTTAAAGACTGATGCTCCTTATTTGATCCCTAAGGAGACAATGATTTCCTTAGGCCTAATATCTTTTCTAGATCCCTTAATGGATATTATGATTTCCTTAAAGACTGATATTTCATTTCCTTGATCCCTATGGAGACAATGCTTTCCTTAGGAATAATCACCCTTGTCAGATCCCTTAATGGAGACAATACTTTCCTTAAGGACTGATGCTCTTTGATGGGTTGACTAGCAAAAGACAGGTTGCTAGACCTTAAATGCCATATTTTGTAGCACTTTTCCTTTGTGTGATCCATAGTAAGGAAATCCATTACTAGGCTAGTGATCATCTCTCTCTCTCTCTCTCTCTCTCTCTCTCTCATCTTGGTTTGAAATTTGATTAAGACTTGAGTCACTTGAGGGCCTGATGTTTCTTTGTCTCCTTAACCCTAATAATATTGTACTTATGCATTAATCTAATTTACTGTGAGCATGATATTTTCTCATACTCTCACTAAAGTGGGGACTAAATGTATAGTCCAAAAAAGCTAGCACCCATAATTGGATGCTTTAGGACCTATCAGGCCTCATTTTGGTGATTTCAAGGTTTCAATGCCTTTTATGCTTTATCCTAGGGAAATATATTTTATTATCCCACTCCAATTCTATCTCTCCAAGCTCCCATTGAAATTTGAGCCCATTCTCCATGGTACATGTTGTCAATTGTGACATGTCCCTAGGTTTTGGGGCCCAGACTTCCTCAGAGCCTGATATCAAGGTCCTATTTTGATATTTTCACTTTTGGTCAACATGGATCAAATTTTAATCCCAAAATGATGGAGTTAGTATTGTCTGATGTCGAATGTGGACCTCTCTATTCAACACAAACGCAACATAGTCATTGCACAATCAAAGAATTCACAAAGACAAACATGGATTGTTTGTCCTGCAAATGTGATTGAAGTGACCTGTTGCCTCCTAATTAGGTGTGATTGCTGCAGTTTACCCTCAGAACGAGAGCCAACAACCTGACCATCTCTAATACGGAGGATTTTTCTAGAGTGCAAGTGTGTGAAGAAGAGCCATCAATTGTGAGAAATATGCATCTAGATATGAGAAAGTGCTGCTATTCTACGAATTGAAACATGAATTAAGCTATGAAAAATGAATTGCAATTAATCTAAATATGAAATGCAACTAGCTATGGAAGTAAAAGTGCAATTTAAGCTAAGAACTTGAAATGCTTCTAGTCTATAAAAGAGAATGCTTGAAATCTGGAAAAAAGTGCTTTCTAGACTAGAATTTGATTAGCAATTGCATTTAGAAAGCTCTAAAACATTAAATTGAATGGTTAGCTCTTAGAAATAGATGATAAATCCAAGTTAAACTATATTCAATTACAAATAAAGATTATGCTAATTATGAAAGAAAGTACTCTAAAAGCATGAAAATCAAAGCTAAAATTGCCTATAGTAATGATGCTCAAAACAAAGGATCCTCACAATGAAGA
>MU225994.1:901985-921680 GCA_018584345.1 Thuja plicata
AGGCAACAGGTCGAATCATGGAGGCAGGCAGGCTGAATAACTCATGTTCAGTTTTGTTTGTTCTTAATGAAGAATGACTATGTTGAAGTGTGTGGTTGATTTAGAAGGCCAAAATTAACACATACACTTATGAGTCATTTGCGTGCAGGTATAGGCCACCCATTAGCGATGAGTCTACAGACTCGGTTGGATACTGGCATTGGACGTTAGATGAGATGGGTGATATTCAGTGGGCACCATATGTAGGGTGCAAGGCATGGGGACACTAGGTCCCATAGCAGGATGGATATGCGGAGGATAAGTATTATGACTCCTATTATCTCATATTTGTACAGACTAATTGCTAGTTGATGGGATAAACATCTTATATGATTTCCAGGTATATGTCATCTAGAGTACGAAGACAGATGGGCCAGATTCAGGAGGTCATGCCAGATGGATTCCCACATCCCTTGGTTACTCGTGAGGTAGGCAACATTTGGGGGATGGCAGTGGACTTGCGGATAGCGTGGGGATCATGGATGTGCATGAAAGAGGTGCCATGGATTAGAGCATGGGAGTCATTATAGGATGTTGGAGTCATCCCAGCATATGCACAGTCATGGACGACCCACAGACTGATTGGACTGACAGTTCCTAGGGTGATACAGGTGGATGAGTAGCCGGGAGAGGGAGGGGATTGAGGAGGACAGGACAGGGATGATGATGATGAGGATGGAGGAGATGGAGGAGGGGATAGGCGTAGGAGAGTCTGGCTGAGAGTAGTAGCTCAGAGGTGACAGGGATAGGTAGAGATACCTATAGGGAGGAAGCTGCCAGTGGTCCTAGGCATACAGGGACATGCACAGGGTCAGGGGCCTCAGGGGCCACACGTATAGGGATAGGGGCCTCAGGGGCCATAGGTATAGGGAAAGGGGCCTCAAGGGCTACAAGGATAGGGACCACTAACTGGGCACATAGCCCAGGATGTTCATGAGACAATAGTGGCAGAGTGGGACAGTCTACAAACTGAGCTCGGGAGAGTACAGGGTTTATTGGCTACATCTCAGGCGACTGAGACTAGTGCACATGCAGAGATTCTATGATTACAAGGATTACTAGCCACCTCCCAGGCTACAGCCAGTAGTCTGTAGATAGAGTTAGCCCAAGTACAGGAGGCATTAGCATTGGAGACAACTCGCGGTGATAGTGTTCAGAGGGCACTAGACCTGTTACAGGCCTAGGTGGACAGTGGTGAGTTTTGGATGGGAGGACAGGAGGAGAGGGGAGGAGAGGATGTGGCAGAGATGCCAGCTCAGATAGAAGCTCTGATAGTAGAGAGACACCTATCACAGAGGCAAGTAGAGGGTTACAGAGTCGAGCAAGATATAGGTCACCAGGTAGGTAGGGCTAGAGGATTAGGGTAGGTGCTAGCAGATGCTTTTGCAGCACAGAGCAATGCTGGTCAGAGGGGACAAGAGTCCACGTATTATATGGGACTCTACCATAGTGTAGTGCCAGAGGGACAGTGGCATTGTGTGTACTCAGAGAGGGTTGTGACTGAGAGTACATGGCGGTATTCATAGGGATCAGTGGGGTTATCACTGCATTTGAGCAGGGGTGCAGGGCCATCACAGCCACCACCATGATTCTTCTCAGACCATTTTTGATACATATTTTTGTATGATTTATGAGACACTGACATATGATGGATTTTTTATACATGGACCTTTATCGATGATGATCTATTTTATATTATGACATGATGTGATGTTTATGCACGATGGATGTGTTATGATTTTATATGGCTTATATAATGTTTATGACTGACATGCAGGATGAGATGAATGTATATGATTATGCTAACCTATTTGTGATGCAGCGATGAGATGCATATGACATATATGTGAAACTCTTATAGATGGATGTATATTATGTGTAATGATGTTATGTGATAGTAGATAAATGAATAATGTGTAAATGTGTAATGAATGGGCTTAAAATGAATGATTTTCATGGATTAACAATGTGACTATAATAATGAATGTAATGGAACTATATGTAACTATAACGATTAATGAGTAATGGATGAAGTAACAATGCAACTATAATGAATAATGATTAATGAATGAACTTAGTGCATAGTAAAAGTAACCTAATGAATGAATGCAATATGGGACATATGAGGACACTATTTTTGTGTGTATCAAATAGGTCTAATAGAATCACTGAGGTAGCTTGATAGGGGGAATAAATAGAAACCTTGCCAAGAGCAAAATGCAAAGTGCAATATGACCTAGCTAAAATGCAATCCTAACTACATGATGATAGTGGGATTTATATTGTGTTAATTTTGGATAGCACACCCTAGATTGATTTTGCAAAAGGAGTTATGCACCATGTGTTAGAAAATAGAAGTGACATGGTTCCTTTGTGTGGACTAGACTCTAAGACAAATAAGTTTCTAGGAACAAGAATGCAAGATATCAGGTATGATGAGACCTATGAAATGTTGCTCATGAGGAGATGCAATACATCCAAATATTTTTAGGGATTTGAGATGCATGATCCTGCCCCTAGTGAGGCATACATAGTCATAACTTAATATCAAACATAAATGCACTAACAATCTATGACAAGCAGATCATACCACAAATGACATGTATTCCAATATGTACTCATCATAACGAACTGAGATATAGAAGATCAAGGCTGTCACAAGAAGGCCACATTGAAACACAAGATAAAATTAATAAAAAGGCATCCTGACCAAGTGGTCATTCAGTTCAAAATCTCTTTCCATGAATAGTTCTGATGCGAGAATTGATAGAATAGCCGACACTAGAAGGATGTATCCTAATGGGCCAAAGATTGATTGAGTGAAACAAGAATTCACTGGCAATTGCTTGTGAATAGAATGAAACTAGGAAAGTCAATCTGTCTATTGATTTTTTGGAAATGTTTGCAGTCACTATGCCTAGAATAAATCTCAGTGTTGATATGGTAAGCTCATTCGTGTGGGAATGTGATTTTATTGTGAAAGTGGAAAACGGTCAGGGAACTACCTGCACAGATAAGGGTAGTAAATTTATTATGGAAGGTGATGGAGGCTGTATGGAAGATGGTGGAAATAGATGGGGAATCTGACACACATGTCAACACCATAATCCTCAAAGCTACTGACTATAATGCTACCACACACATACCCAGAGTCATTGTCCAAGCTGCTGATAAACCTTCTACATCTGTAAATCCCCTAGCTACACTATCTACCGCTACTTGGCCTGCCTCACACTATGACCTATTGGCTTAGTTAGGAAAGATTCCTACACAAATATCCATTCTAGAGCTCCTAAAAACCTCGCCAATTCATAAAGAAATCCTTGAAGATGCTCTAAATGCTCTAAATCAATCTCGTGTTCCTGAGAATATCAACGTCACACAATTCCAAGATATGATCAGGAACTTAGCCGCACAAGAACACCTTGTCTTCACTGATAAGGACTTTTGTGGTCCTAACCTTCATCATAATAAATCCCTCCATATCAAAGCCAAAATCCAATATACAAAAAAAAACTGAGTCCTTATAGATGGTGGATCTGGCTTGAATTTGTGCACATTGAAGATGATCCGTAGCATTGGTCTTTCTTAGGACCACCTAGATGTAGATAAGCGAATTGTAATAAAGGCTTATGATGATAGAGAATGAGAAAGAAAGGGTTTGATCACATTACCCTTACAAGTGGGTCCGGCCTTGATTGAAACTATTTTCCATGTGTTGGATCTAGATCTACCATACAATATCTTGCTGGGACGACCCTTGATACATGCTATCAAAGGTGTACACTCTACTTATCATCAATGTCTCAAGTTCCCACATCATGGTAGAGAAATCATGATTCCTAGAGATCTTGAGCCCTTTCAATACTGCAAGAGACTGGAAGGCAAACAATCTAACTATTGTCCATTGAACGAGTTTGGCCAACATTTCAATCAAGAAACTGTTAGAGTAATCATTATTTTTCTTATTAATTAAATCATGTTGATTTAATTAGTTAAGTTATTACTCTTTATTGCTTAATCTTTCTCTTAGGTGCATTAATAATTAATTCTTTTATTAATTATAAATGTGCAACCTAGCTTTTACCTTTTAGGGTTTCGTTCACCTTTTTAAGGTTGAACTTTGTAATTGTTGTTCATTAATTTAGATTATAATTTTGCTCTCACTTTTTGAGTAACTTCTGAGTTTTGCTTTTTCCTCCTTCTGCTTCTCTCTTGTAACAGGTTATTTGCATGCAGGTATTCTTGGCATTCTGTGGATTTGTATTTCTCAAATCCTATATGGTATCAGAGCCACACTGCTGCTGCCTGGTCTGGGGTTTGTGAAGCTGTGATTCGAGGGCAAAAACTAAAACTTTTCTAGGGTTTCTTCTTCATTCTGGAAGATACACTTTTTTTTGGAGCACTTTGAGCTAAAACGGACACCACCATCACGCTCAGAAGGCCCGGGAGAGTTAATTTTTATATAAATTTCACCATTTTTGGCCACAGTAGCCTCTGGGAAAAATTCTCTCTCTTAGGCTATGGCTCAAATTTTGAGGTGAAAAACGTTCAAAAAAATTTTAAAAATAAAAAAATTAGAAAAAAACAAATTTTTGTTTTTTTTACAAAGTTTTTTCAAAAAAAAACCAATGTTTCTAAATGTTTGTTGAAAAAAAATCTTTTTGCAAACAAGAGAAAAGGTGCGTACCTTTTCAAAAGTACCTTTTCATGTGTAGCAAGGTACGCATATGCAGGAGTGATGTCAGCGGCCACAGGTCACATACCGTGATTAAATTTGACGTTCATGAAACCGTCACACAGTTTTGACACTTCTTCAGAAAAGGCAGCCTTCAGTGTTTTGGCCATATCTTTTGCATACGGTATCCATTTTCAAAAAATGAAATATCGCCGGAAAGCTCTTTCCGAGCCAGAGATGATGATGTTGGTTTTGTATGCATATTTGGCCATTTGAGTATCTTTTTTTAATGTCAAATTTTCAGCTTCCGTTTCCCTCCTCCTTGCACCAGGTTTTGATCTAAATGCAATAAGGTCAGATTTCTCAGTTTGTTTTTCATTTAGAAGAGTTATCATGGGTTTTTCTACTCACAATTCAGTTGTTATTCTGGAAAAAGGTAATTATGACTCATGGGCAAATGGTATACTTACACATTGTAGGTGGCTTAATATATTGCCTTATTTGTATGATCTCATACCTGAACCAGCCACTTCAGAGGGAAAATTAGCATGGGATATTATTAGAGATCACATAGTAGAACTTATAGTGTCTAGTGTTGATCATGACACTGTGTTGGCTATATCAGACATTGATTTTCCTCACCCACTTTGGACACGTCTTTGGGAGATCTATGGAGACCCCAATCTATCTCCATTCCCAAAGGATCCTGCTTCAGATTGTCTCATACCCATTTCTTGGAGAGAGAATACACCCTTTGATCATGATACTCTAGTGGAGCTTGAGTATTTAGACACCCTTACATGTTCCGATGGATCAGAGGCTTGTCTCATAGGTCCCACTCTTCAAACTGAGACTTCATCAGCATCTCCTGTTGCTCCTGATTCTGTGCAGCAAGAAATCATACATCTTCCAGACATAGATACTTTGGACTCTTATGTTGTAGACATATCTTTCTTGTTTGTTGAGTCTTATACTATAGATTTGGAGGATTATTTTGAGGACATTCATCTCCTCTACCTTGACAGTCAGGTTATCACTATTTGCCCACCATTATCCGTGCATTCTGCGGGTGCATTTCAGGATTCTCCACATCAGTTTGGATTTGGCATCATTTGTTTCAATTCAGACAAAGAGATTCTTCTGCATCCGATCATGGCACACATCCTGAGATAGATTGGTTCATCACTCTTCACAGAGTTTCTTTGACATCATCCTTTGGATTCATTTCTTCCCAAGGGGAGGAATATTATTTTCCACTTCAGGATCTCCTTTTGGATTATACATCAGGCATCTACCATTGTGACATGAGTTTCTTCATTCTGGGGGGACTTTGGTGTCTCGTCCCTCTCTCATGGGGGGGCTGGTTGTACTTATGGTCTTGAGAGAGTCTCTTGAGCCATTTCTTTTCTGCATTCTTCTATCTATTTTTGGAGAGGGGTTTTTCCCACTGGGTTTTCTTCTTTGTCTCTGGTTTACAGAGATTTTCTTGTATTGGGTACCTGATCAGGCCTTGTTGCTGGGACCCATTTCCTATTTTCATAGCTATGCTAGGTTATCTTACCCCTTGTGCTTAGCTTAAGGGAGGGTGTTAGGGTAATCATTAGTTTTCTTATTAATTAAATCATGTTTATTTAATTAGTTAAGTTATTACTCTTTAGTGCTTAAGCTTTCTCTTAGGTGCATTAATAATTAATTCTTTTATTAATTATAAATGTGCAACCTAGATTTTACCTTTTAGTGTTTCGTTCACCTTTTTAAGGTTGAACTTTGTAATTGTTGTTCATTAATTCAGATTATAATTTTGCTCTCACTTTTTGAGTAACTTCTGAGTTTTGCTTTTTCCTCCTTCTGCTTCTCTCTTGTAACAGGTTATTTGCATGCAGGTATTCTTGGCATTCTGTGGATTTGTATTTCTCAAATCCTATAGAAACCCCTATTTCAAACACTCCCGCAGTTCCAAAAAAGACATCAGAAACACTAGTTGATCAATCCAAAGGAAAGGAAAAGGTTATTGAAGACAAAGCCTCTAGATCTGAAGCAAAGGCCACCTTTACAAATCAAGGCATGGGAGAATATAAAATTGAAAGTGCTCTATGCATTGGGAAAATCCCTTTGTCTCCAAATTCCTATGGAAGACCATCACCATTACCCCCCTCTAAAGACAAAGAGCTCATGAATTGCAAAATAACCACTTTTGAACATTGGGGGTCCTTATCAGATGAACCCATAGAATACAATGTCTTTGATTGGATCTACAGTGATGAAGAAGAAAAACTTGTGACCTTCCCTAAAGGAAAGTATATCAAAGTTACTCCCATTGTTGTAAGCATGGGATATCATGGTATTGGTCTTGGAGCTAATGAAACTGGTAAGAAAAAAATTATAATAGCCAATGGCTATCCTCGAGGACATGGATTGGGTTCCATAGAAACTAAGACTAACTTCGCTAAAGATTATTGTTTAGCTGCCTCAGATTCAGACACTAAAGAAGAGTTCTTTAAAATTCCTTTCCACTATGTTAAAGATGACCTCAATGACCTTAACCATGTCTTCACTATCACCCAAGCTAACCTTTCATCCCCTTATCTTCCCCTCACAAACCCTGAACTAATTGACTGGGATCAGCAAGATTCACCACCAACTTTGGATGTTTATGATTTGGATGAGAAATTTTTAGCCCTCTTTGGACTTAAGATTCCCCAAGAATATGTACATCAGATCCACTACAGTGAGAAAGCCTACTTCTTGTATGTGTTGAAATCCTACCTATTGGGAGCATGCTCAGACATGCAAATGTTAGAGATATAAATTATTTAAAACAACTAAACATGTCTAAGAACATACTCTAAGAAAACAAGGGACTCCGTCACAACCTCCGATGAGATGAACAAGGGCACCCAATGCCTTTTTGATTTTCTCTTAGATAATTATGTGGGTGTTCTCTCCCAACACAATACTACAATCCCACTAGATAATTGATTGAAACTAAATGCAACTAAGTGCAACTAAATGAAGAGCTCAAGAAAAAGCATGAGGAACTTGTCTCAAGCCTTCACTAAATGTGGATGATGAAGATGCAAAGCTAGACTAGAATGACATACATTTGAAACAAGAACTAGATTCATTTCATGATTAAACCTAAGATGTGATTTCTAAATAAACTAAAAGCATGAACATGAAAATAAGCTATAAAATTCAAACACTAAACTAGCATGATAACAATGCATAAATGAGAGATGATTTTCTCTTGATAATGGCCTCTATTTATAGATTTTTGGAGGAGAGAGGGGGCTTGGATGAGGTGGAGCTCATTTGGAATCCGTATGAGGGACACATAAGCCATGCAAGAGGCCAACTTTTCTCACACATGTGTGAGCAACTTTTGATGTGATGGCTCAAGGTGTACTTAAAGTACACATGTGAAGGATCTTGTAAGAACTGTAAGAGTTTTTGTCCAATAAAATACTTTTAGAAAGTGTAAGAAAGTGTCATCAAGGTTGTAAGAAACCTTGTTGGCACCAAATTAGAATTATTTTGAAAAGTGAATTTTTGAAAATTTGTTCATACATGTGTGAGCAAATAATTAGAACTAATATGTGTAGGAATCAAGAAATTAGCCTAATTAACCTTAGTTACTTAGTAAGTAGGTCTATTTGGTGAGAGTGATGTGAGGTAGGGTAGGATCTAGGTTCAAATTAGTTTAATCCAAATTAGATTTAGATTAATTATGGTTTACTAGAATTAAGTCATGTGGAGGAATAAATAAATTAAAATTTATTTAAAAGGGATTAATGAGGGAAATGTATATAAATAATATTTAATACATTAAAGAGGATGGTATTTAAATTAAATTTAAATACTAAAGAAAGTGAATCATATTTAATTAAATAAATTTAATAATATAACAAATATCATTAATTATAATTAATTGTAATGTTATGGGAATATTATTTAAATTAATATCAGGATGATTTTAGACATCTACACCTATAACTTGATTTCTAGCCTGGAAGCTAGATCAATCAAACTCTCTGCAATATTCAGAGGTGGCTCCTCCTATGCTAATTCTTTTACAGCTTTCAACTCTCTTTGCATGACCTCAAAATGAGGTATCAACATGGTCTGAATTGAAATCAACTTAGCCCTTACTATGCAATCATTATCCATGAGCTCGACTAATCTCCCTTGGGCGTGAGTCAACCTGTTAAAATGAATAGAGTTGGAACTTGCATCCATGCTTAGTGAATGTCCTATTGACTTCAAGTCTGACTATAGCTTCTCAATAAGCTATTGATTCTCCTTTGTAAATAATTTGACATCACATAATTGCTTGTGCAAAGAAAGAACATTTTCTACAACTTCCTCTAGGTTACTTACCAAATCAGAAAGTGTAACATTGCAACTTTCTCAAGCACTTTGGCCTCAAACTTTCTCTCTGACCATTGCATGAGCTTCTTATTTGCATCAATATCATCATTTCTCACCTTTTGAACAATATAAACCAATTGATCTATAATAGGTGCTTTCTCATTTACATCTTGAATCTCAAATGCATCAATAAATATATCTTTGATGCCATGTAATACCTTCTTCTGTTGATGTTCTCTTTTCATTTTCTCCTGCTTGCTCTTCCTTTTCAGTAAAATCTACAAAATCTACACTTTCTCATAAGATAAGTTATCAGTGTTCCATTTAGGAATCACTATAACTTCATCAAGTGTTACCTCAGTGATCAGAAACTTATCCTTTTTCTTATGTGACTTCTTTTTCTTGGTCTCTAGTCTGTTGCTACTTGACTTCTGATATGCCTGCAATGTACTGGTGTCACCACTAATTGTGACTAACTCCTTCTGAGTGAAAATTGTCTATTGTTCAAGTGTACTAGAAATCTTAGTCTTAGTGAGTGGTAGCTTTATCAATGCTTGAATAGCCTCTTGTTCTATAGGATCCTATTTCTCCTCAATCTCTATAGTCTTAGTCTCCTCTATTTCTTCTTTATGGGGTCTGAAGATATCTATTGTAGTTTTATCTACTTGATCTTCTTTTCTCTTATCTCCTTCATCAATAATTTCAAAGTTTACCTCGGTAGGGGAATCTGGAATGTGAATTGTATCATCACCCTGCTCCTCAGCATTAAAACCTTGTGTATCTTCACCAGTAATTGTGGTTGAGTCATCAATTACAAAGTCATCTATTTGTGTATCCTCAACCTTCTCCTTTATTTCAACCTCAACATTATCTGACTCATCAATATCTTCTTTATTATCAATCTCTACTTCTTCTAATGTGCCTTCATCTTTGCTTGCACTCTTATCAACTAACAGTCCAAAACTAATCTTCCATATTCTCTGAATCTGTTGTACAACTCCTTCTACATCCTTCCTTAGTATATAATATGCTCTCAACTTAGGAATGAATCTATTCCTATGTTGCTCCATGAATTTTTCTTGTTGCTTTTGTGTCAGTTCAGGAATTATTTGGGCTAATGCCCCTTCTCTAATATGCCTTTCAGTCTTAAGAACAAACTGTCATCTCTCATCTATCTTCTTTAACAATTCCTCAGGGACTAGATTCCCAATCTCTAATGGTTTCATCTTGTATCATGCTAACATATCCATCATGGCCTCTCAAATCTTTTACTTGTCCTTGGTACTTAGCTGTTCAAATTTAATGAACTTGAATCTTGACAATCCTGCTGAACTCCTGATGTTATTACAAATCTCATCAACATTAGTAGGATGTTTATGTGTAGCAAATTTTAAATTGTTGATGTCTTCTATTTATGTCATCTCTTCATCTTTAGCATATTTACCCAATATGTATTTCCTTCTAGGCTTCCTCTTGGGTCTTCTCGGCTCAACTTCATTTTGTGCTTGTTTCCTTTTCCTTGAGCTCTCTCCTTCTGCTTTCTTTAGTAATATTTTCTTTGGTGTCTTGGTTATTGTATCTTTTAATGCTCTAGTTCTTGGTCTATATGTGGTAGGAGGAGTAGGTTTATACTATGGACTCCTCTTCTTAGTTGACTCAGCAACCATCACTTTCTTACCCTTCTTATCCACTTCCACATTTTCATCTTTACTCTCTTCTGAATCAGTAGATTGGTCCTCATCTTGACCTTGTGTGATCTGTATTGGTACATCATCTTCTTCTTCATGTTCCCCAAACATCTTCTCAATATTATTCACTATTTTATTTCCCTTCCTCTCCATGGTTGCAACCTTCAATCCCCTAGTGATCTTAGATTTTTCTTCCTCATACTTGTCAAAAATTGTTGCCTTCTTATCAAATTTCTCTACAAGTAATGTTGTGATTGTTGTAGATGTCTCATCTATATTTACTTCATAAGGTAATGGCCTTACCCATGCTACCCTCAGTACTATAGCTTCTACATAAGTGTAATCAGTATCAACTAGAAAGAAAACATCATTATAATGCTTCTCTACTAGTGATGCAGGGATTATTCTCCTTAATCTCATCTTTTTCTTGAACTCAACAAAGTAGTTACCCATGTGCTTGTCAAAATTCTCTCATATCTATTGTATGAATTCATTAATATATTATGTCACTAGTCGATCCTAACTCTATACTACATCTCCTATAGTAGGAAAAGTATTCAGAACACATAAAAATATGCAAACTAATAGGGATCCAAACTTACACATAGAATTCATTGCCTTTCTGATGGATGATACGTTCTTGGAAAGTTGAGTCATCTATAGCTTAGAAAGATCATATGTATGAGCCTTTTTCAATATCTTCCATGCTTGATCAAATGCAACCCAAGGAACACTATCCAATCTTCTTGACTGATAAAACTCGCAATCAATCACTCTTACTACAAAGTCAATTTCAGGATCAGTATTCATTGAAATTGTCATTCTTCTTTTATTCCACTCGGATAAAGTGTTCTTTTCAACTTCTTCTTTACTCTAACAGTGCATTGTCCTTTTCCCTTGCACAATAGGGTAACCAGTGACTCATTTGATGATTTCCTTGGTAATCTTCACTAGTCCATTCTCTATCCATATGCTCATTTCATGTACTCTTCTCAGAACTATCCTAATCCATTCAATTTTGAAATTGCATGGGAAATATAAGGCATGGAATAACCCTTTGTCAGAAATATGATGATGTTCACCCTTCAATGCCCCATTCACAAATAGTTTGTTATAGGATTCCTCAACTCAAAATCTTCTACTTCACTTATCTTCCACATATAGCATGCTCTCACATCATGGATCATAAGGACTTTTGGCAAGATCAATGACAGAGCTCCCAAAAGATCTCCCTTAATCGCACTCTCAAGTACAGCATGGAAATTGGATAGTGCACATACGTCACTCTTGGATAACTGAACATTCTTTAGTTCCTTATCTTGTCTCTTCACTCCAATAGATGTACTAGCAACCATTTGTCACATTAGGGTTCATAAAATGAACTCTAGGTAACTTGGAAACAACAGGTCTTTAACCTTTCTGAATACTTTTCTGATGATACACAGTGAAATCTTTACAAAATTTTCTCAAGTCACTCTTTGAATCATTTTTGAATCACTCTACAAACTCTAATCAATTTTTGAAATGAAAATGAATGGTGACATCCATTATATACCTTCAAATGGTCAAATTAGGCCTGTTAATCTCTAAGTTTTTATTGATTATTTAGTGTCCACACTTAGTCATTTATTCAGGTAGTTTTGGTTAGCTACTACTGCGGCCGAGCTAAATTAGTATAGGCTAAGCCACCTGGAAAGTCATTTCTAAGAAAAATAGATCATAGTTGTTGAGCTATCCAGAAATTATATGACGAGCACCAGAGACTTCAATTCTGAGCAAGACAGTTTTGACATACATGTCAGATATGACACAAACTTTAAGGTAATATGTTTGGGCCAACTTTTGGGTGTATTGGGCTGACATATGTGAAGCATTTAATATTCTCTACGGAGTTAATTATGCATTTAATTTTTTTATCCTATGTGTGGCATGTAGCCAATCAGAAAATAGGAATGCCTAGGAGGCATAAGTTTTATTTTTTATCGTTGATCTAGACCTATTCGCCAGATTTGAAGAGTATAATAAGATTACTTCTTACCCTAATTTTGTGAGCGATTAGAGAGCATAGAGAGAAGGTGCATACATACATGAGATATTTGTGAAGGGTTTTTTTGATAAGAATTATAGATCTAGTAGAGTAGAAGAGCAGTGAGCATCAGAGTAAGGACATATTAGATTATAAGATCAAAAAAGGCATTGTAAAGAGGAGAGCTGTTATCACCATCAGAGTGCATATTGAAGGATCATATCTTGAGACATTATAACAAGTGTATTAGGTGAAATCTCTTAACAGAGTCATTCTAGCAGACCTTTCTAAATCTCTTAGCATAGTGCTTACTTTACTGTAAGTTGAAATCCTTTCACAAGGTAGATTGTAATGATCTAAAGCTCTTAACCGGGCAAACCTTTAACCAGGTAGATTGCATATTGTGATCAAACTTTTGTAGCCTTAATAGGCACACTTTATTGCTGTAGTAGTGAAGAATTTTTTGGGTGTTATCCCCACCCCAGTTTTACCTATTTGGGTTTCTGGGTTACCAAATTTTGTGTATTGTGTTATTCATTTACTGTGATGGATGCTACTACATGTTAGATCGATTACATATTTATATGTTTGTGGATCAATTTATTTTAAAGTAATTAAAGTTCAAGATCTGATTCACCCCCCCCCCTCTTAGTATCTTGCTTTCCCAATATTGTATTTCCAACAATTGGTATCAGATCTTCATTCTCCTACAAAAGGTTTTAATCATCTTGAGAGTACAAATATGGAGATGGAGATTTACAGATTGGGTAAATTCATTGAGAATCAAAAGATTAAAATTCAGCTAGCATTACATCAGCTTGAGACAGCTAGACAAGAATTGAGGAAGTCATTGACATCAAGGAAAGATTTGGCCAAACAAATGAATGATACTCATTATCAGGAAGAAGACACTACAAATCTATTTCAGAATGGAGATTCTACTGAGAGCGACGCAACAATTATAGATCTACTGGAAAGGAATAATGTATTGTGTGAGGAAGTTAGGAACCTAAAAAGAGAACAAGAAATGCAGATAGTAAGACTATGTGAAGTAGTGGAACAAAAGAAGAAATCTGAAGATGAAAAAGCTATGACTGAAGAAGATAAAAGAGTGATAACTGTCAGACTTGATGAAAGGACACATGATGTGCAAATGATGACAAACAATCAGGTTGATATGGAAAATCAACTACTACTTGCAAATCAGGAGATCAGTAGGAAAGACATGGAAATTGTGAATCTGAGATCTGAGAACAGTCAATTGAAAGATGATTTGAGATCTGAGAAAGAACTAAATGAAAGGTTGAATAAACCCAATGAAGCTTTGACTCATTTTTAGAATCTGATGGAAGCATCAAAGAGACCAAAAGATTCTTCTAGATTAAGTCGCACTGAACCAAAAACATCTACTGAGAAAGGAGAATCATCATAGACTAGTGAAAAGAGGAACACAAAGACAAAGAGAAACAAACCTGTATGCCACCACTAAGGAAAACCAGGACACACTGCAAACATTTGTCGAAGAAAGAATGGTAAGTCCAATCCTAAACCTAAGTTCAATGGTTATTTCTTTGACTGTAAGAAGTTTGGACATAAATGACATGAATGTTGGGCTAAGGAAAATGATGCACCTCCCACATCAAGAATAAATGGATATTGTTACAATTGTCAAAAATTTGGACATAAGGCACAAGATTGCAGATCTAATGCTAAACAACAATGGACATAAAAGACACAAACAAAAGCACCAAGAAAAGGCAACACTTACAATTGGGTTTATAACACAAGAAAAATTTGTCATTACTGTGAAGAGTATGGGCATGCACCTAAAGACTGCATAAAGACACATTTCATAGGAAGATCTAAGAGTTGGATGAATGGAAGCCTAGTTTATTTTAGTTGTTTGAAAATTGTTCATACTAAGAGAGAGTACAAGACAAGAGTACCTGCTCCTACTGTTGAGGAAATTAGAGTACAGATGAACCAGACATGGGTAAGGAAAACAAAGCCGAACAACAGTGAAACTACTGAAGCCAAGGTCAACCAATCCAATGGATCAGGTGATCACACAATCTCAAGCTAAGCAGAAGAGGTATGTAAGGAACTATATTTAAAATTTCCTATCTTACATCAGTTGCTAACATATACTATGCCAAAGTCCATAGCTGCATATAATAAGATGCATCAGGACATATTTTAAAGATAAAGTATCGAGAAAAGTCACTTAAACACTAAAGGTGTCAAGCATCAGTATTATACTAAGACCAAGCTCATCAGCATATGTGCTGAGCTAGTTTGGGTTGCGACCAAGAAATTGTTGGAGTCAGCCGAGGATAGTTGTTTTGCACTAACTCCAACAAATAGAACATTTATTGCAAACCTACCTTGAAGCCTATAAAGGAATGAACTATTCACGATTCATTTCACCTTTCAATTTGATGTTTCTTGAAGTGTTGAAGCATTGGAGAGCTTGATTTTGGCAGAGATTTTTGAAGAATTATATATTGTGTCATTGGCCATTCAACAAAAGTGTGAACTTTGACAGTTGCCAAGGTACTCTGTTTCATCTTTGAAACCCTTTTTATCTTGACATCATGGCCACTAGTTCATCTGCACCGGTTAAGGGAATGGAGAAGGAATTGAGAGAAGTTCACTTGGTGAGGAGCAACACCTGTGTGCCTCCCAACTTTTGAGCCATTCTTGAGAGCACTATCCAAGGTGATCTGAATGGAGCCCTATCTTCGATCCCTTTGAAGGTACTTATGATTCATGACATTAGGGCATGTTGCATGTGTAAAATTAGTGAAGTTGGAGACCATGAGCTGAGGGAATCCTACAAGAAGATATGTATAGATGGAGTCCTAAAACCTAAACACAATCATCTAGCCGAGCGAGGGTTAACTCAAGCCCTAGAGTTTCCTAGGAATTTTAGGGAGGAATGGATCAAAATTGTTCTTAGCAGGGTACATGATATGAGAATTTGGTTCTAGAATGGACCAGTAAATATTACCAGGGATATCATACATTGTGTAACTGGTTACACTACTATCAATGGGAAAAGGACCATGAAATGCCAAAGTAAAGAAAACATAGAGAAGGTCACAAAATCCATCTGGAACAAGAGAGGAATGACAATTTCCACCCTCAAAGATTTGGAATTTAATTTTGCAATTAGGGTTATAGCTCACAAGTTCTATTAGTCGAGCCGACTGGATAGTGTGCCTTGCATTGCAGTAGATCAAGCATGGAAAATCATTAAAAAGGATCACACATATGACTTGGCTGAGCTATAGCTAACACAGCTTGCTGAGAACCTTGCATCAATTAGGAAAGAGAAGAATTTTGTGTGTAAGTTTGGATCCTTGCTTGTATGTATATTTTTATATGTCCAAAAGTCTTTTCCTACCTATGGAGACATAGTATGGAAAATAGATAGACATATCACCCAATAGATAAATGTATTGATTCAATTGTTAGGTGATAATTTTGATAATGTGATGGGAACATACTTTGTGGAGTTCAAGAAAACTATGAGACTGAGAAGCAGAATTCCTAGTTCATTAGTGGAACAACTGTTATGTATGTGGAGCCTAATCAGACTCAGGTTCTTTTGGTGTGGTTTCCCCCCAGACTTATCTACAGGGGTTTGGGCGCAGCACCCCCAAGCTCAGAGTCAAAAATACTTGTGTAAAGGGCTTAGGCTTTTTTGAGATTCATTTTGTAAGAGGGATTTTTGTAGCTTCCTGTGGCAGTATTGAGTTGCAGGTTTCAGATTGTAATCACTGGATAATAATAAAGACATTGGACTCACTGTTGGTGGACGTAGCCTAGGGATTGGGTGAACCACGTTAAATTTCTATGTTATTGTGTTCTCTTCTGTGTGTTAATATTTGCATTTTTCTACTTATTATTCTAAAAAGTGGTATCAGAGTGAGGTTCTTTCGTTCGTTCTTTCATCTATTCTCTGAAGTAGGTCTCACAAGTTAGTGGGAGTGTCTCTTGGTTAAGTGGGAGAAATGACAAATGAGGGTAGGCTGAAGGTTGATAAGTTTAATGGGTAGAACTTCCAGTTATGGAAGATGTAAATGGAGGAATATCTCTATCAAAAGGATCTATGGTGGCCATTAGAGGGAGTACCCAAGAAAGAGGCATCAATGTCTAAGGAAGATTGGGATATTTTGGATAGGAAGGCACTGGGGAGTATTCGTTTATGTCTGGCACAATCGGTGGCATTCAGTATTACTGGAGCAACCATAGCTAAAGATCTGATGGAAACCCTAGAAAATTTGTATGAAAAGCCTTCAGCTTCAAACAAGGTATTTCTTATGAAGCGATTATTTAATATGAAAATGGTAGAAGGTGGATCAGTCGCTGATCATTTGAATGAGTTTAATACAGTTACAAGTCAGTTAACTTTAGTTAAAATTACAGGGCTCTCTTGATTTTGTACTATTTGCCAAAAAGCTGGAATGGCTTTGTAATGGTTGTTAGTAATTCTATTTATGGTTCTAATACCCTAAAGTTTGATGATGTTGTTGGTGTTATATTGAGTGAGGAAATTTGTAGGAAAAGCTTAGCAGCATCCACATCAGGTAGTGTATTGAACGCAGAAAGAAGAGGCAGAACAAGAGATAGAGGAAATAACTCTGGAAATCATGGAAAATAATGAGGGAAGTCAAAGGGAGAGAGTTCTCAGTCAAGAGGACCTAGTGACTGCTGGTACTATGGAAAACCAGGACATAAGAAGAAAGATTGTTGGTCTCGGAAGAAAGATCAAGGAGACAAACATGATGGAAACAAGGAGGCAAATGTGGTAAATAACAAATCCAAAGAGGATGCTTTTCTCTTGTCTTTAGAAAATGTTGATGATTCATGGGTGTTAGATTAAGGGGCTTCATTTCATGCTACACCCCATAGAGGTTATTTTGTTGATTATGTCCAAGGGGATTTTGGGCTAGTTTATTTGGGAGATAATGAACCCTGTCAAATTGTTGGAAAAGGTAGAATCAAGATTAAGTTGCACAATGGGAATCATTGGCTACTACAAAAGGTAAGACATGTTCCAAGGCTGAGTAGGAATTTAATTTTTGCAGGGCAACTCGCTGATGAGGGTTGCACAGTTACTTTTAATGATAAAAATTGGAAGGTTTCAAAAGGTTCCTTAGTAGTAGAAAAAGGTCTGAAAGTAGGCACCTTATATCTTTGTGCAGGACATACTATTCCCTCTACTTTAATTGTTTCAGAGAAAAATGAATGTTCAGGAACAGTTGTTGCAGTTTAGCAGGTAGAACAAGAGACAGTAGCTAGAGATTCTGAAACAACACTATGGCACAATAGAATTGGGCACATGAGTGAAAAAGGTATGAAATTACTTAATTCAAAGAAAGTTCTACCAGGTCTAAAATGTGTTAATATGGATTTATATGAATGTTGTGTGTATGGAAAACAAAAGAGAGTTAGTTTTGTAAAGAGTGGGAAGGAAAAGTGATGAAGGGTGCTCCCCTTAATGCCACAAACACATAACAGAAAAGAGAAGCAACAAAAATTTGCAAGAACAGAAAATGGGCTTCTTATTATCTCCACAAATGTGGAATTACAAACTTTCAGAATTACAATATGCAAAGCCACATGTGCATTCCCCTTACAATATTCTATAGGACAAACCCTGAACTGCCCTAGAAAACACTACGAGCCTTCTTTATATAGGAAATTTCCACCGCCCGAAAAGGTTCCATAAATCTATCCATTAAGGCCAACTACCCTTAGCATTTAATTATTTTTCACTTTTATTACAAAAGAGTTGGCTTTAAATATTTACAAAACATGAGATAAGGTAGCCCAACTTCTGGGAGCCATAAATTTTGAACCGTAGCTCTGATTGGCTATTATAACCACTTTTTCAGAAAGGGGAGATCGCGATCTATAGTGCCTATCTTGCGAAGTGCCAGTTAGTTGGGGGTTTGACCTCAATCTAGAGCCTCTAAGGTCCTGAAAATTGAGCTCAAAGATTTTGCACCCTAAAATCTCAACAGTAAATCCTTAATAACTTCGCCAATACAGATGATCTGGAAATGAAATTCAACTGGCATTCTTATATGACTAAGATGAACCTTCACCTAAAAAATTAGAACATTCTGAGTTCAAATGACCAACTTACTAAAAATAGCAAGTTTCCAAAAATAGCATCTTTGTACAGAATAGCCCTTATTGAATAGAAAAACACTTTTTTTTTTTGGGTGATGCAAGATTGCCCTTACACCCAGGATGCTCCTGCATCAAACACCCGGGGTAATTTGAGAAGTGACCCTGTCATGACTCAGGTGTGTAGAGGAAAACAAAGATGGTTAACCTCCTCCCTTGTCAGCCATGATGAATCTTCAACAGGTCATCCTTTCCACTTGACCAGATATCCTTCATATGTCTTGTTCGTTGTGCTTCTACCAACACGACTGTCTAGTATGTCTTTAATCTCCTTGTTATCTGAACTACTTGCTGGAATACTCCACTGTGCTGCTGTGATCTCATCTTCAACACCTCCTTCATGATACTCTGTCAAATCTAAAATGTTAAATAGTGGTGAAATATTCAACTCACTAGGCAATTCTACCTCATATTCATTTCCTGAATCATGCTTCTTCAGTATCTTACATGGTCCAAAATTCTTCATTTTCAACTTGTTATATGTACCAACTAGAAATTGCTCCTTCCGCAAATGAACCATGACTTCATCCCCAACCTGAAATTCCTTATGTCTCCTTTTCTTATCCGTCTTAGCCTTATACTGTGCATTCATTTTGGTAATGTGCTTCCTCACTTCCTCATGGATGTTCTCCAAGTGTTCTGCAAAATCCTCAGCTTTAGCACTGCTTATTTCTCCTTTATCTATCTTCCTCAAT
>MU225994.1:931842-946483 GCA_018584345.1 Thuja plicata
ACCAACTTACTAAAAATAGTAAGTTTCCAAAAATAGTAGCTTTGTACAAAATAGCCCTTATTGAATAGAAAAACACATTTTTTTTTTTGGGTGATGCAAGATTGCCCTTACACCCAGGATGCTCCTGCATCAAAAAGAAAGATGAAAAATTAGAGCTTGTGCATATAGATGTATGGGGTCCAGCTCAAGTATCTTCCCTTGGTGGCTCTCCGTATTATGTTACATTCATTGATGATGCAACTAGGAAAGTATGGATGTATTTCATTAGACAGAAATCTAATGTATTTGAAACTTTTAAGAAATAGAAAAGCTTGGTTGAAAATGAGACTGGAAAAAGATTAAACTATCTTAGATCTAATAATGGTGGTGAGTATTGCAGTAAAGAATTTGAAGATTATTGTGCCTCTACTGGTATTCGTAGACAGAAAAATAGTTCCAAGGACTCCACATGAAAATGGAGTGGTTGAACGCATGAACAAGACAATAATGAAACGTGCTAGGAGCATGAGGTTGCATGCTGGGCTCCCCCTAAACATGTGGGAAGAGGCTGTAAATACTGCTGTATATTTGATAAATAGAGGTCCCTCTACTCCCTTGGGTTGTGGTATCCCAGAGGAAGCATGGATAGGTAAGAAGGAAAGTTATTCTTTTCTTAGAACCTTCAGTTGTGAAGCGTTTGCACATATAGATTTTGAAAATAGAACCAAGCTAGAACCTAAATCTAAGAAATGTACATTTGTTGGATATGGCATTAATGAATTTGGTTATAGGCTTTGGGATTTTGAAAATCATAAAATTATAAGAAGCAGGGATGTCATATTCAATGATAAAGTGTTGTACAAAGATCTGTTGTAGCAGCATGAGAAGAAAGAAAATGATTATGTAGTGTTGGACGATATTCCAAATGATAATGTTCCAAAAATTCCTTATGCTCCACAACAATAGCAACAACAAATACCACACACCCCAGTGAATGCTAGATGGTCAACAAGGCTAAATAGACCTCCAGATAGATTTTCACCTTCTTTGTATTCTATCTTATTAATTGATGTTGGTGAACCTGAATGTTATAATGAAGCTATGAAGGTGGATACAAAACTTCAGTGGGAGTCTGCAATGACAGATGAAATGGACGCCTTGCTAAAAAATCAGACTTGGGATTTATGTAAGTTACCTGTAGGTAAACGGTCTTTGCAGAATAAATGGGTTTACAGGTTGAAAGAAGAATATGGAGGTAAGAAAAGGTTTAAATCCAAATTAGTCATAAAAGGATTTGCACAGAAACATGGTATTGATTTTGATGAGATTTTTTCTCTAGTTGTTAAAATGACTTCTATTTGTACTATTTTAAGTATTGTGGCTATTGAAGATTTACATTTAGAGTAGCTTGATGTTAAAACAACCTTTCTTCATGGTAATTTGAATGAAGAAATATATATGGTACAGCCATAGGGATTTGAGGTCAAGGGTAAGGAGAGTTTAGTGTACAAATTGCAGAAAAGTTTATATGGCTTGAAGCAAGAGCCTCGGCAATGGTATATTAAATTTGATACTTTTATGAACAAGAATGGATACACTCGATGTAATTCTAACCATTGTGTTTATTTCAAGAGGTTAAATAATGACAGCTACATTATTTTATGTTTATATGTTGATGATATGCTTGTAGTTGGATCTAACATGGATCATATTAAGGGGTTGAAACAACAGTTAGCAAAATATTTTTCTATGAAGTATTTGGGGATAGAAAAACAAATCCTTGGCATGAAAATTTGTAGAGATAGGAAGAACAAAAAATTAACTCTATCTCAGGTTGATTATGTTGAAAAGGTGTTGCAGAGATTCTACATGAGGATGCCAAAGCTGTCACTACACCTTTGCTTGGTCATTTGAAATTGACTAAAGAAATGTGTCCAAAGACACTAGAAGAAGAGGCAAACATGTCCAAGATACCTTATGCTTTAGCTGTAGGGAGCTTAATGTATGCTATGGTATGTACTAGACCAGATATTGCACATGCAGTGGGAGTTGTTAGCTGGTATAGGAGTCACCCTGGGATTGAGCATTGGAATGCAGTCAAATGGATTCTCAGATATTTGAGAGGTACATCCAATAAGTGTTTACACTTTGGGGGCTCTTCTACTACTGTTCATGGCTATGTTGACTTAGATTTGGCAGGAGATATAGATACCAGACAGAGTACTATAGGTTATGTATTTACTATTGGTGGGACAATAGTGAGTTGGATTTCTCGGTTACAAAAGGTGAATGCGTTATCCACTACAGAGGCAGAGTATGTTGTTGCTACAGAGGCAGCCAAGGAGATGATATGGCTTCAATTCTTCATGGAAGAATTGGGATATCCATAGGAAGATAATTATTTGTATTCAGATAGTCAGAGTGCCATTTGTCTTGCAAAGAATTCTACTTTGCACTAAAAAACAAAGAACATACAATTGCGATATCATTTCATTCGGTCAGTTTTGGATGATGGATAGTTAAAGTTGGAGAAGATACATACATATGATAATCTAGAAGATATGTTTACAAAGGCAGTGACAAGGGAGAAGCTAAAATTCTCTTTAGCTTTGGTTGGTCTTCTAGACTGAACAAAATAAAAGAACAGCTGAGTCCAGGGTGGTTTCTTTTTTCAGTGGGAGATACAGGTTTGGTCGATCAGTCTCCAAGTGGGAGGATATTGTTGTGGATTCTGATTAGTCTCCAAGTGGGAGATTGTTATGTATGTGGAGCCTAATTAGACTTAGGTTCTTTTGGCATGGTTTCCCCCCAGACTTAGCTATAGGGGTTTGGGGGTAGCGCCCCCAAGCTCAGAGTCAAGGGGCAGAGCCCCTTGTGGGGTCCTGGGGCAGTGCCCCAGGTGGGGTCAAGGGGCAAACCCCCTAATGGGGTTAAGGGGTAGTACCCCTTTTGGGGGCCCTGTGGGGTAGCACCCCAGGGTGGGGTCAAGGGGCAGTACCCCTCGACACCAACAATGACTTAATAATATTGTAAAAGATCGACCATCAATTTTCTATTAGTCATAGTATTTTTTCCCTAATTAGGTTATGTCAAAAATACATGTGTAAAGGGCTTAGGGTTTTTTGAGATTCATTTTGTAGGAGGGATTTTTGTAGCTTCCTGTGGTGGTATTGAGTTGCAGGTTTTAGATTGTAATCACTGGATAATAATAAAGACATTGGACTCACTGTTGGTGGACGTAGCCCAGGGATTGGGTGAACCATGTTAAATTTCTGTGTTATTGTGTTCTCTTCTGTGTATTAATATTTGCATTTTTCTTCTTATTATTCTAACAACAACATTATGAGGATGTTTTTTTTCTAGTTGACACAAATTACACTTATGTTTAGGCTATAGTACCTAGGGTATCATGGTTAAAGACATTACCTTATGAAGTAAACATAGATGAAACATCTGCAGCCATAATAGCTTTACTAGCAGAGGAAATTGATAGTACTGGTAAACATTTTGGTAATTATGAAGAAGCCAAGGCCAAAATTTCTAAGAACCTAAAGGCTGGCACCGTGGAAAGGAAGAGGAAAAAGATTGTCAAGAATCTAAAAAAGATGGTTGGCATTCCAAGTGATGAGGAAGTAGAGGATGCTTCTCTAGGCTTAACTACTGGACAAGGAGAGGAAATATCTAGTGAAGGAGAAGAAGAAGTTGAGTCTAAAGAGGATGTAGTTGTTAATGGGAAAGGGAAACAACCAATGGTTTCCAAGGAAACCAAAGTAAGAAAAGTTAACCTCAGGCTACCCTTCCTGCTATAAACAGACCAAGGACCAGGGCATCATCTATTTCAACTCGTGTGGTGAGAACATCAGTATACACAAGGAAGAATGCTGCCAAGAGATGCTCAGGGAAAAAGAAACAAGTCAAAACCAAAGGTGTGTCGAGCAGTTCTGCCAAAAGACCAAGGAAAAGGAGACTAATCTTGAGTAATGAAGAAGATGAGGAAATAGACACTGATGTGCTAAGAAACATACCTACGACATCATTCAAACATCCTATAGACATTGATGAGGTATGCAAGAACATTAGAAGTTCAACTGGTTAATCTGGATTTAAATTTATCAAATATGAAAAGCAAAGTATAGAGAATAAGATCAAGTTACAAGAAGCTCTATTAGACATGATGAGTACATTCAAATTGACACATATAGAGATAGGGAATAATGTCCTAACATAACTTTATGATTTCTTATCTAGTAAATGGGAATTTGCATTGATGACTGAAAGGAAAATTAGGGATGCAACTTTGGATAGAGTCATCCCACACTTCACAAAGAAATAGAAAGCAAAATTTGTTGATCAATATAAGAAAAATTTTGTACCTAAACATAGAGCCTATGCTATTTTAAAGAATGATATTGAAGGAGTAGTACAGTAAAGTACTCAAATTTGGAAAGAGATTTTTGGGTTTTCAGTTCCAAAAGAGAAGAAAACAAATGAAGGAACCTCTGAGAAAATCACCACTGATCAAACTAAAACTAAAACTAAAACACAAAAGGAAATAGGTGATGAGAAAGTTATAGACTTGACAATGGAGAGTCCCATTGACACCACACTAGATGATAATAGCAATGTGGATGTCAAGGATCAGGAAGAGCCGGCAGACACGACTATCAAATTGCCTATCAAGGCTACTAAGGTCGATGAAGAGAAAAATGAAGAAGAAGGAGCTGAGAAAGAGAAACCATAAGATGAAGAAGTAAATACTAAAAATCCACCTATTTTAGAGGTTTCTTAGACATTGTTAAACAAGAGAGACAAAATGGAAGTAACTGGAGACAAGCCTAAAGAACAAGAGGCTATACAAGTGTTGGTAAACCTACCACACTCTACTTCATCTACCCCCACTGGACCCAAAATGGGGAATATACCTGACCAGTAGGAAATATTGATTAAGATGAAGTCAACGACTGAATTGATTACTAACAAAGGAAAGGAAATCATTGAAACTAAGCCGGTTGACAGCTCACTTGAGCCCAAAAGGAGGATGCTAAATAAGAAGAAGTCAGCAGGACTAAATATCACATTAGATGAAGTAATTGTGATTCCTAAATGGGATCCTGAGAATTTATCATATGAGCAAATTTAGACCCTTCAAGAACTTTTGAAGAGGAAGAAGAGAGAGGAAGAAATGAAGAGAGAATAGAAGAAGAAGCAAGTTCTGCATGACATCAAAGATATTTTTGTGAATTCTTTTGATATGGATGATGTAAATGACCAAACACCTATACTAGAACAGCTAGTTCACATTATACAAAAGGTGACTGATGATAATATCGAGGCAAATAACAAACTATTTCAATGGTCTAAGAGAAAGATTGAGAATAAAGTACTGGAAAAGATATCTAAAAAGATAGCTACACAATAGGTTGAACTTTCCTCTCTCATTGAAATTCTAGAAGAAGTTGCAAACAATGTATTTTCTTTGTACAAAAGACTATGTGATGAATCATTCTTTACCAAAGAAAATCAGCAGTTAATTGAGAAATTGCAACTGGATATGAAGTCCACTACAAGTTCACTGAGCATGGATGCTAGCTCTAGCTCCATTCATTTCAATAAGTTAACTTATACATAGAGGAGGTTAGCCAAGCTTATGGCTGAAGATGGCCGAAATCAGGGAAAAATTGATTATGATTCAAGCTAATCTGATACCTCATCTGGAGGTTATTCATAAAGAACTTACAGCTGCTTGAGAACTGATAAAGCGAGACTCTCATCTCTCTACTGTAGAAAGTTTGGTAAGTCTAGCAGCTGAGCTAGAAGTTAAGTTGGGAGTTATGAAGTTTGTTAAAGATAGTTGGGACACTTCATTTGCATTAATTCTTCAACTTCATAAATAGTTCTTAGATAAGTACAATTTAACCCCTCTAGCTATGAGTGAAAAAGACAAGGGGGAATCAGGAAAGGAAGGAACATATGAGCCAAAGGTATAATATATTTTTTGCTAAAGGCATGTATATTATGAAGATAATCTATTAAGTATGAAGTATAATCAAAGGGGGAGTACGGTATGTACTTAGGTATTTTTGTGGATGTAAACGAGAGGATAAGTTTTTTTGCTACTAAATATCAAAGGGGGAGATTTTTAATCTCTAAGTTTTTTTTGATTATTTAGTATCCACACTTAGTCATTTATTCAGGTAGTTTTGGTCAGCTACCACTGCGGCCAAGCTAAAGCAGTATAGGCAGAGCCACCTGGAAAGTTGTTGCCAAGAAGAACAGATCATAGATGTTGAGCTATCTGACAATTCTATGCCGAGCGCCAGAGACTTCAGTGCCAAGCAAGATAGTTTTGACATACATGTTAGGTATGACACAAACTTTAAGGTAATATGTTTGGGCCAACTTATGGGTGTATTGGGTCGACATATGTCAAGCATTTAATATTCTCTATGGAGTTAATTATGCATTTAATTGTTTTATCCTATGTGTGGCATGTAGCCAATCAGAAAATTGGAATGCCTAACAGGCATAAGTTTTATTTTTTATCATTGATCTAGATCTATTCGCCAGATTTGAAGAGTATAATAAGATTGCTTCTTACCCTAATTTTGTGAGAAATTGGAGAGAATAGAGAGAAGGTGCATACATACATGATAGATGTGTGAAGGTTTGTTTTGATAAGAAGCATAGATCTAGTAGAGTAGAAGAGAAGTGAGCAGCAGAGTAAGGACATATCAGATTATAAGATCAGAAAAGGCATTATAAAGAGGATATTTTCTATTAGCATCAAAGTTCATATCGAAGGATCATATCTTGAGACATTCTAACAAGTGTATCAGGTGAAATCTCTTAACAGAGTGATTCTAGCAGGTCTTTCTAAATCTCTTAGTAGAGTGCTTACTTTACTATAGGTTGAAATCCTTTCATAAGGTAGATTGTAATTATCTAAAGCTCTTAACTGGGAAGACCTTTAACTAGGTAGATTGCATATTGTGATCAAAATTTTGTATCCCTAACAGGAACACTTTATTGCTGTAGTAGTGAAGAATTTGTGGGTGTCATCCCCACCCCAGTTTTACCTATTTGGGTTTCTGGGTTACCATATTCTGTGTATTGTGTTATTCATTTACTATGATGGATGCTACTAGATGTTAGATCGATTACATATTTATATATTTGTGGATCAGTTTGTTTTGAAGTAATTAAAGTTCAAGATCTGATTCACCCCCCCCTCTCAGTATCTTGCTTTCCCACCAACAAGGTCTTCATTAAATGTTCCGTATAGTGGTAGGTGTAAAATAGTTGTCTCGATCCTTGAATAAATATCTCACTTATCTCATTCCATCACTCGGTTAGAATAGTGACTTGGTCACTATTGACGCTTGATCAACATATCAGCTCGGTCGATATGGGGGATCAACACATACTAATACTGATGCTCAATATCAAATGTGCATATCAATTATTTGCTCAGTTCTTGTCTCATATTTTTCCTAATGCATCTTAACATATGTAGATATGGACTTTAATACATCTTATGTTAGGAACTGGTGTGAAATATAACATTAGAGAAAAAAATTCCTTACATACCTTCTTTTCTTAATTGGAAGTATTTTGATCACCTCATCCATTAGATTGGGTGATCTTGGCTTCACTAGGTCCATTACTGCTTTCTTCTTCTTTCTTTCTCCATGTTAGATTCATCTGATTCTTTATCTACTCAATAGTAGGTTTTAGGGCTCTATTATTGTAGTCTCTATTAGTATGACCAATCTTGTGACCACTATAATAGACCAAACTTTCATTCATCCAACTCTTGGATTTGCCTATAAAATGTGTCATTATATAATTTTATGCAATATGACCTTATTCACCACAATAATGACAACTACGCCTTTTATTGTAATCCCAATTGAATGTGTTACCTTTCCTCAGTGCATTGCCTTGTTTATTGGATGTCCATTTGGATTTTGCATTCGATCTGCAATCTTGAGTTCTATGACCAAACTTCTGCCAATTGTAACAATGTCCTTGAAATCTAGGTGATGTAGGTGCATTGCTAGTCTTTGACTTGCATTCATGTGCCTAATGTCCATGATTCTTAAAGTTAAAGAAATATCTATTGAATTTAGGTTTAGGATTGGACTTACCATTCTTGCTTTGGAAAATATTTTTTGTGTTACCTGGTTTCCCATAATGATGACATGTAGGTTTTTTGTTCTTTGGCTTTGCATTCCTTTTTTCTCCACTCTTTGATGATTCTCCTTCTTTAGTGGATGACAGGTGCTTAGTATGGCCAAGTATAGAGGTATCATTATTTCTTCTTGGTGACCTCATTAGTTCCTAAAAGTATCTCAAGGCTTCATTAGGTTTGTTTATCCTCTCAATGAGTTCTCTTTCATATCTCAACTAATTTTTTAGTTGATTATTCTCTGATCTCATATATGTAATTTCAATTTATTTTCTTTTTACCTCTTGATTTCCAAATAGAAATTGGTTGACCATGTCTAACTGATTGTTTGTGAGCTTCTGTACATCACTTTTCCTTTCATCAAGTTTAGTAGCCATCTATTTATTATCTTCTTCTTCCATTGTCTTGTCTTCCTCATCTTTCTTCTTCTGATCAATCACCTCACATAATGTTATTGATTGAGTTTCTTGTTTTATCTTTAGAATTTTGACTCATTATTTCAATGTGTTTTTCTTCTCTAGTAGATCTACAATTTCTACATTAATTTCTTTCAAATCTTTATTTTCAAATAGAAATTTAGTGTCTTCTTCTTTATATGAAGTGTCATTCATCTGAGTTGCCAATCCTTTCCTAGATTTTAAGGATTACCTTAATTCTTATCTTGTTGTCTCAACATGTTGCAGTGCCAGCTCGATATCAATCTTCTAATTCTCAATGACCTTTCCCAACTTATAAACCTCCATCTCCAAGATCTTAACTCTCAAGTGGTTAGATTTATTTTAAGAGAAGAATGATCTTATACCAATTGTTGGAAGTCTAATATGGGAAAGAAGTATACTCAGAGGGGTGGTGAATCAGATCTATAAAAATTTCACACTTCTAAAACAAACTGATTCAACATGTATTCATAAACATAAATTGAAATATTTTAATAGATCTAACATCTAATCATATCCATAATGAACACATAACACAAAGATTTGGTGACCCAGAAACCTTTGAAAGGTAAAATTGGGGTGGGGATGAAACCCACAAATCTTCACTACTATGGTAATAAAGTGTTCATGTTAAGATTACAAAGTTTGATCACTTTTGATGATCTACCCTATGAGGGGTCTGATCTATTAAGATCTTACATACTTATACAGTCTACCTTGTTAAAGGATTTAAACTTACAACAAAGTAAGGACTCTGTTAAGAGATTTACAAAAGCCTTTTAGGACCACTTTGTTAAGATATTTACCTTGATTCACTTGTTAGAATGTATCAGTACCTGATCCTTCGATCTCCACTTCAAATGATGATAACAGAACTCCTCTTTCCAACTCTTAAATGATCTCTCAATCTGATATATCTCTTTACTGTCCTTCACTGCTCTGCTTGGTCACTCTGTCTAGTCTATGCTTCAAATATGCAAAACATGCATACACACCCGATCTCTGCTCTTCACACCCACATCCACACACATGTTATTTAGGGTTTGAAGCATCCCATATATAGATGACTGATGAAACATCTAGATCAAAATCAACGATCTAAATTCATCACGTTTTGCCGCTTAGGTATCCCTAATTTTGATTGGTTGCATTGCTTTCATAGGGATCTATGATCTCAGAAATAATGCGTAATTAATACAATAAATATCTTCAACAATCATTAAATGATTTGTAGAAGTTGGCCAAAATGGTTTACCTAAGTGTTTTTTTCAGTCCAAACACATATATCAAAACTATCTTACTCAGCATATGTAAACTTTGATGCTCAGTCAAAACTATCACTCGACATTGACTGTCTATGTAACTCAGCAATCATTCTGCTTGGAAACTACTGAGTACTCGGTGACCACTAACTTGTTTGGCAGTGACTACTACTTGGTCAATACATAATATTGGACAAGTCATTACATTTCCTGGCCTTAGTGGGATGGCTCAGTCGCAGTGATGACTGACCAACCTGCCTTGATTATAAATAAGTGTGTGACACTAATAGACAATAAAACTTGGAGATCAAAAAAAATTATGTGGGAAATCAACTTGGGAAGCTACATGATACTCCAAAATTATTCCATAGAACAAATCAAACTTTATCTATGATGAACAAAATGAATGAAAAAATATACTTTCTAAAAATGAAATCAAGAGGGATCATTTTGTTTCCAATTGAACAATGCATTTTCAGCATTGCAAGAACAACGATCAAACACATCAAGGCTGTTATACTAATTCCAACTGTTCTAAACCATAAGTAGAAAATATGATGTGAAACAATGATTAAAATAAAACATTTCTATCATAGGATGGCAAATATTTATAGGGATCATCCAATGATAGTGTGCAAATATACCATTATTCAATGATGCTATAGATTGTGATGAAACAAATAAAAACCCCATGTTGTCTGTAAAATCTCAATAAGAGGGGGCAAGTAAAAAGTCTATAGCCAGAAAATGGAAGCACTTCCATTATAGACTAGTTTAGCCCTTTGAGTAAGTGGTTTGGGGTCATGTCAAGTGCCTTGAATGGGTCTCTAACTTGGATCTGGCTTTTCCCCCTGTTCTGCTCTATTTCCCACTTTTCTAGCCTATTTTTGGCACCCTGATCTATAGATTTGAAGTTCTGGACTTCAGGGTCAAGGTCTTCCTCAACTCTGACCTAGGTCAAGGTCAACCTTGACCTTGACCTAGGTCAGAATCAACCTTTTTCTGGCTCAAGGTCCACATTTCAAGTTTCTAGGGTTTTTGGATGTAGGGCTTCAAAAATATTTAATTCCCGCTTCCGGGTCAGTTGTTTTGGGTTCCAAAATGATGACTCTTAAATTATATTTAATATAGGTCCACTTCTAGGGGTATAGGTCTAATGGGAATTTAATTCTCCTATGTAGGCCTCTCTAGAAGATTGTGCCCTAGATTGGTATATAAGAAAGCCTTCTCCTCTCATTTTCTCTAACCATCATCAAGCATAATCACAAGCACTCAAGACTTGAAGAAACAAGCTAAGAAGTAATATTTGAAGCAAGCATCTACTTTCAAGCATTCAAGCATCCAATTCATCAAGGAGATCCATTGGTAGCCATTGAAGGATTCGAACTCTATGGATCCCTCTTGTTAAAGATTTCTTCATCCACATTCCTCCAAGCCTCTTCTTCTTCCAAGATCAATTCAAGATTGGTGTTGAAGATTTATGATGAATTGATTTGAGACATTCTACATTCTACATCCATTTGGTGAATACATACTTGCGGATCCACGAATTTGAATCCACCACAAGGGATTATATACAAGCAAGGTGAATTTTTTTTTTTACTTTGCTTACTTATGAAATTTCAATTTGATTATAAGGTTAATTCCAAAATCAGGGTTTGACCAAGGAAAACCCCTCCCCCCAACAAACAAACCATTTTTCTTGCACGTACAGGTTCAGGACAGTGAATTAAAGTGCAGATCTAGATACCCTTTTTGGAAAAATTTTAGGATCCACGAACATGTTTTATGTCAGAGCTATGCAGGTCCAGGTTGATATTTTGGGTTCAAGGGTGACATTTCAGGGTCAAGGTTGACATTTTGTTCAAGGTCAGAATCAGAGGTTGATTCTTCCCTAGGTTGGAATCAAAGGTCGATTATGCCCTAGGTCAGAATCAGAAATTTTGGGTCAAGGTCGAAATTGACTTGAGGGTACAAATTGGAACTATGTCAGAATGGAAAATATTTTCTAGGTTTTGTAGATCTCGCAGTTTCAGTTCAGGATCGCGAAAATCAACAGTTTCTAAGACTATCTAATAGGGTTTTCAACAATTTTTTTTTTAGAGGTAAGTATTTTATTCTATTTTCCTTTGCAATCATTTCCATATTTACTCCCCTTATCAATTACAATTAAATTTAAGTGGATAATATGTGCATAGGGACACTTCTATGAGAAAACCAACATTGCTCTAAACCTCATTCATATTTTTCACCTTATATTTTGGTGAGCCCGTGATAGACAAATCTTTCTTTTTGGTGTTAGATTTACATTTTATGATTAGATCCTACATGCATTTCTTTTTATGCTCTTGCATTTATATTTCAAAATTTCAAAAAAATCACAAATTTCTTTAAAAATACAAAAACATTTACATTTTTCATGCTTGTAATGTTACTTTGTGTTTAACATGTATGATTTTTGTTTTGAATAATTTGATGAGACTTTTGTTGCGAAAGAGGATAGATCCCCTAATGAGGTACATGGAAGTGAGGATGAAATATGTTCAAATAAGATCTCCATGGATCCTATTCCTATTTCATCCTCCTCTACAACCTCTTCAATTGACCTTTACCATAGGATGTGTGCATGGCTACCTTCATGTTCCACTATTTACAACATTGATACACCTAGAAAGACTTCATTTAGTGTGTGTGATGTTTCTTTGTCCTCTTTTGTATTACCTTGTAAGGATATATTAGAGAAAGTAGATGACTCTAATCTTTCTCTTTATGGAGATGAGTTAAGGATTGATGTTAATTATTCTCCTAATATATGTCTTTTCTATGAGCCTACTTTAGAATATAATTTACCTTCTTTCCCCTTTAGGGATCAAACTTTAGTGATTTATGGCACTCCTACAAGGTGCTTTATTGATAGGGATGATAATCCTACTATTTGGCATGAACCTTTGGATATGGATGTTGATTACTCTCTTCCTCATGAAGCCACTGTGGATGATTCTACTTTTTGGGATGAACCCTTGGATAAAGACATTTATTTATCCCATCCTCATGAAGATTCTTTGATACAAGAGGGTGATTTATTAATGGATGACATATTCATACATGATGGTGACTCTTTTTCTAAAACACACTCCCCTTACGTAGACATTTTAGAGAAAGAATAAAGCATTATAGATGCTTTACCTCCATTTGGGATTCCTTTTAGTGATGAGGCATTAGCGAAGAATGATTTGAATTCCCTTAATGCTCTCCCTCTTAGTGATGATCCTATGGAGAATCAAGATCCTACCTCATCTCCTCTTAGGATGTATTATTTGCTTCCTTCTTGTGAACTTGTTTTTAGTGTTGAGACAACTAACATGGTTTATCCAAAACCCTTGTTGACTATTAAAGGTTGTCCTCGCATTACTATCAAAGGTAAACCTATGGAGTCTTTAGAGTCTATCAATGATAAAGATTTGATAGCTCATTCTTATCATACAAGGAATAAAATTCAACCTAATCTAGTGGTTCCTACTTCTTTACCACCTTCTCAACCCATTCTTCCTCCTCCACCCCGTCTTCCTAGTAAGGAGTATGATTTGATAAACCAATTGTGCAATACCCCTGCAAAGATTTCTTTATGTGAGCTTCTTCAAACTTCACCTACCTACCATGAAGCCTTGTAAAAATCTCTAGCAACTCTTCCCACTCTACCTCGTAATCAAGAGAACATCAATGCCTTCTTACAATGCATGCATGCTACCCCGGGTCCTCCTGACATTGTATTTACTCAAAAGGATTTACCTTCTAAAGAAGTTTAGAATCAATATGATGCTCTTATGGTTGTTGTTACTATCAAAAAGAGTATCATTTGTAGGATCTTGATTGATAATAAATTTGGGCTTAATATTTGTAGCATAGACATGCTCAAAGTGATTAAAGCCGATCTTTCAACTATTCAACCTTATAATGCTCCTATACGTGCCTTTGATAACATTGATAAGAACACTTTGGGAATCATTACCTTACCTATCAAAGTAGGTCCGGTCATCCTGAATACTCCTTTTCATGTTATGCCTAGACCTCTTAATTATAACCTCCTTTTGGGTAGACCTTGGTTGCATGAGATGCATGTTGTTCCTTCTACCCTTCACTGTAAATTCAAGTTTATTCACAACAACATGGTGTATACACTTCATACGGATTATGTGCCAAATCCTTGTTTGAATATTCAAACCCACAATATTCCTATTCATAATAGTAATCCTTCTTCCTCTAATGGTCTTCCTAGAGATGATTTGGGAACCTTGGATTTTAATCCTACCTTTATTGGAGAGTATAAGGTTTTTGTAGTGCCTCACTGACCCTACCAGGGAAAACAAATGGAAGAAGTGAGTGGGATAAAGTAATTTGAGCAATGAGGAGGTAAGTACACTACTTTAATGCTTCAAAGCACCTAATTAGCATATGTTTATTCCTTTATTTACACTTTTAGTTTCTTTAAAATGTGAATGTTAATTTAAGATTTGTATGATATTGGTAAGTGCAGTATCTCTCCGTATTAGTGCATTAGTGTTGTGAGATTTTTTCATCTTATTAAGTTTTGATGTTTGGTTGAATAGACCTAGAGCAATTACTGGAAATATTGTGCATGAAATTAATCAATACTATTATTGATGCTTTGATGCTATAGTCTAAATATGTAATAAATAACATGATCAACTAATATTAATTAATAGTAAGGATTTTTATCAGACTACAAGTTTGAATAGAGGTTTAGGATTGTTGAA
>MU225994.1:951312-966367 GCA_018584345.1 Thuja plicata
AGAATGATATATGTACATTAGATTTTGGCATATGCTCATGAGGAGGTAAAATGTGATTAAGTATGTCATTGGTATTTTGTACCATGTAGAACAATGTGAATTGTGAAAAGACAAATTGGATCATTTGAATTATATATGACGCTATGGTGTACTCTCTTGTAAATGTGATAAAACCAGTACTAGTGCTTATGTTTGGTGTTGTCTAAAACCAGTAATTTCTTTGTGTGCTCATGCAATGGTGTAACCAAACACCCATCCATTGGATTTACATTTGTAAATAGGTATTGGGAGAACCATACCTCACATGTATTGCTTGCTTATTTTTTACCCTACTGAGTGCCAACCCATGAGTGTTGGTAAGTCAGTATGCGAAGGGGTAGTAGTACCACCATTTCCTCATGTATTTATGTGGCGTACATATAATGGCAGCACGAAGTGACCTTAGCTTCCACTAGTCAAGGGAAAAGTGTAATTAGTGCTTCCCCTTATGATGAACCTGTACATGGGGTTCATAAGTGTTTATCCTAATCCCCACAGTTCTTGAGCACAATACCAGTACTTGAAATGAGCCTCTATGAGAAAATATATAATTTATGGATATGTACATTCTATGTGGTCCAGCATGTGCAAGGATGTTTCTTTTAGCCCATGCTGTGATGGATACCGTATTTGCACATGTTCTGACATGATGCCATGAATGTGATGCCACACCCCACTAATGTTCTAACATAGTGTGAGGTGATGATGTCGTGTTGCTGATGGTAGCAAGCCAAGCTCGAGAACATGATGCCACATATATAGTTATGTGAAGGCACATTAAATGTATGTATGTTTTCCTAATCGATACAAAGCGATTTGGAGACACTTGCATTCTTGTAGAAGGGTACCCATGGATGCTCAATTTTTAGACGCGGTAGGAATATGGGTGGACCCTAGCCATGTATACCTCTAGCTATGGTGATGATCTATGAGAGACATTGCTATGCGGAGTGTGACCTGCATGTGCCTTCTCTGCGAGGAACACTGTCATGCGACATACGACCAATGTGTGCCCTCTCCACTTGGTGTATTGTCATGCCAAGTGTGTTGACATGCTTAATCCGTGCCACTTGATGCAAGGTGTTGCCAAGGTGAATACCCCATGTCATGCGATAGTAGACCACTGGGTCATCACATGATGGGCTATTGCGATAGTCAGATGTTGTTCCCTCCTTCCTCGTGAGGTGGCTATATATAGTCACACAGTGATGTGTTGTGTAATTTCATGATATTTTGTTGCTTGTGTGGGTCAGCAACTTGTTTATCTTTGATTGTGATGGTTTGGCCACAACTTTTTTTTTGAAAACTTGTTTTATATTGGCTTAATGTTTTGGTACCTTGAATTGTGTTATTTATTGTTGAAATTGATAAATTGTTTCCTTTTATTTATTTTTAATTTTGGTGGCTAAAATAATTTCCATTGGTGTAATTTGAAACCTAGCCATGTGTAGTAATGTGATTCTTCACCAAGGATGTAGGAGGTAGACTTGGTAAGCGTATACGAGGAAGCAGACGTTGGGAACCCTTGAGTATTGGGGGGTGTGTGAGGCTATTATGTAGCTAGAATCCACTGCCCTCCTTATAGTGGTGACTACAACTTGGAGGCTAAACACCTTACATAAACAAGGGGTAGATCACATTGACTTGTATGGGGGAACTCACCATATGTGTGTGTGATCCATTTATGAGTGCATTCCCAGGACCATCAAGCCACTTGGTGAGGTATGTATCATGGATTTTGGATCATGTATCATGGACTATGGTTATGTGTTCAAATGAGATTAGTATATTGTACCCTGGAGCATTATGGCTTGAGCCACTCCTAAGCCTTGTGTTGTGATGTGTATTCCCTATGATGTGGACTATTATGTGATTGTATAACTGGATATCTACTCGTGCTTTCTACTGCGTCTTAGTGATAGAAAATATATTTGTATGCTTGTTAACATGTATGTTACCATGTTTAATTAGTTTTGATGACGTTGTGTTGATTAAATTAAATAGGAAAAAAAAATAAAAATAGTAAGTTGTATCATATAAGAATTTTTTTTTCATGGGATGATAGACCCAGTATAAATGGTTATGATTCCAACAAAATATAGGTGATTAAGCTCATTTATCTTGCGTTGGATTGATGAAATGGTGGTGATCCTGAAGAAATTAAGTAAATGGTTTTCTATGCTTTCCCTACATTATGATAAAGTGTTAGAGTTCCAGTATCATTATAAGAACTAATGTATTTATATGAATGGATTAATGAGAGATTAGTGTAAATTACTATTCATTAGGAACCATGCATATGATAGTGAAAAGAAAATGAGTAGAAGATTTCTTGTAAAGGTTATGTTGAGGCTGAAAATGAAGGTTAAAAGACACCCTGTGATAAGAAAATTGCATTTTACCATGTTCATAGCTAACGTTTGGATGAGAAATTGGTCTATATTGTTGCTTATGTTTAAATGAATAGTTTGTTTTGGCTACTAACCTAAAGAAAAGCTAGCACTCATGAGTTTGGGAGAAAGATGAAAACATAACAATTGATTCAAGGAGTAAGAATATTAGTGATGCTAGTTAAAGAATGTTTTAAGACTGATGTGTTATGTGTTTCTATTCTTAGCCCTTGTGACTTCCAGGAGTAAATCGTATCATAGGAGGGAGGATGTAGTGCCTCACTAACCCTGCTAGGGAAAATGAATGGAAGAAGTGAGCGAGATAAAGGAATTTGAGCAATGAGGAGGTAAGTACACTACTTTAATGCTTCAAAGCACCTAATTAGCATATGTTTATTCCTTCCTATACACTTTTAGTTTCTTTAAAATGTGAATGTTAATTTCAAATTTGTATGATATTGGTAAGTGTAGTATCTCTCTGTATTAGTGCATTAGTGTTGTGAGATTTGGTCATCTTATTAAGATTTGATGTTTGGTTGATTAGACCTAAAGCAATTGCTAGAAATATTGTGCATGGAATTAATTAATACTATTATTGATGCTTTGATGCTATAGTCTAAATATGTAATAAATAACATGATCAACTAATATTAATTAATAGTAACGATTTTTATTAGACTACAAGTTTGAATAGAGGTTTAGGATTGTTGAATCATTTGCGTGTGTCTGTGTTCTAGATAATGATTAATGGATATTACTAATGATTATAACGAGTTATTAATTATATCATATTAAACATGATTTAATTGAAAGTATTTTAGAATGTGTTTATAATAATATTATTTTGTTTAGGTCATACCATTAATTTAATATTAAAATAGCATATGGTTTTGAAATGTATCTTTCATATTAATTTGTGCATGTTAGAAAGATGTGATATCATTGTTATTACAAATTATTAAGTTAGTATGAATATGGATAAGGAGTCTAATAATCATTAGAAGACTTTATTAGTTGTGACAAGAAACACATTGTAAAGGATAGTATTAATGAATGGTAATTGATTAAGTGGACATGGAACCTTATGACACTTTATTTATTTGACATTATGTCAAACATGATGATGTTAGATGAGATCCTTTGAATATATTTTCAATGTGTGAATGATTCTAAATGTTACAAAAAAATAATGGAAAGATGAAATAATCTAGGGGTTATGGTATCTAGTCATATAAGATGATAATTGTAATTTGACGAACACTTACATAGTTCCACTTAATTGCGATCTCAATAAAATAAATAAAATATATATATGTACGTAATTGGATTAATATAATAGTAAATAATTATCACCACCCTAATGTTACATTTAGTATTCAGACTACAACTGAAATTGCAATTGGTGAGGCATTAGTTATGCTCGGCCTAGGGGGGCTCGTGACCGTATTACTATCTTTGTAACATCCCTATTACTCCCATCTATCTCTATCACTTAGAAACCATAGCGGGAGGAGCGCAGCATTGAACAAGAGTGAAGAAATTATTGATTTTCAATATTGTACTAATCCATTACCAACACCTTTTGCAAAATCAATGGAGATATCAAAAAAGAGATTGTGTCTGGCTGGTTTAACTGATCGAGAGAGAGAGAGAGAGGCATGAATAGCTAGACATAAGTATGTACATAGAGAAAGGAGGTGTGATTAGTTGTCTGAATTGACCGATTTGTTTGATGAGGGAAGAGATGCGACTAGCTGGTTAAAAGCTTGTATTATGAAAACTTGGGAGGATACCTACCACCTATGATTTCTCTAAAATGTCTAATGACTCTATGGTCATCTTAGGAAGCATGATTAGACATGTCATGACTCTCTCCATCTACCCAGACACTGTAGAAGGAAGGGGCAGATATCTTGGGAAAATAGTGTGTCATCGAGGGGGGGCACGAGAGCTGGTGTTATTTCTACCTCCATGGTTGCATGCAGTAGGGCGAGACGGGGTAACAAAAGTTGGAAATTCAAGTCTATCAAGGTATTTTATTTTAGTTGGTAGGAGTGATGGCAGGATGGCTAAAGAAATCGAGCGAAGTCGTGTTGATGGTGGTGGTTTTCAACTTCATAGTGCTGCGCGGGCCAGAGATTTGCAGTCTTTCCAAACTCTTTATACTGCCAACCCCACACTGACAGTATCATTAATCAACTCTCATGACACCCACTCTCGGACGCCCGTAAAGGTGGTTTTTTTAAAAAGGGTCCAAACTGGAGGAGTGTGGGAAGATGTGGATTAGCCAATAAAGAAAAGTGATTCTCCATGTAAGCTGCAGAGAGCCATCCAGTTGCAATAGGGAAAGCATAATCACAGTCATGGCACTAACCATGGGCGATGTGTCACCTCAAGAAAATACAAGCCCATTACCCATGTCCTCTTTGACATGGATGGTCTCCTCCTCACAAACTCAGCGATGATGCAGATACATTCACCACTTCTCCAAACTCACCAAGTGGGCATTCGACACAAGCAAAGGATTATTCAATACAATCAGACAGGTATCTAGTACAAACTTAGAGAAGTTGGGTTTCACTATAGAGGCTTATTAAGCCAACAAGAAGTTGATAAAAATAGAAGATTTGTGGTTAGAGCAGAGTCTAGAATGGTATCTTCAGATACCCCTGGCCCAAGGTCAATTGCTAAAGATGACAAAAATAACCGTAGCAACAGGAGGGCCAGGCCAGGAGATGAAAACATCAGGCAAGAAGCAGCGAGGTTGTATGGGAATGGAACCAGCCATGAGTTTTCTACCAAGTATGTGCCCTTCTATCCAGATACTACGACAGATGAGGAGTATTCATTGGACAAAATAGTTTACCAGAGCTGATCTGGAGCCCTTCTAGACATCCAACACAACATGGAGTCACTCAAAATACTATTTTGATGTGTCAAGCTCGCCTTCTCATACACGGTACCTATATTTTAAATTTTAAGAAACTTAAATGTTGTAGAGGGAAATTTAACTACTAGTTAGCTCGTGATTAGTATATGTAGGTATATTCATTCTAATGGAATAGGAAATTCTATTATCTTTCCTACATTTCTCTCATAAACCAAATTAGTTAATCACATGTTTACTTCATAATAGTCAGACTGTTACTTAGTATTTGATTAGGTTGAAATTGAATTATTGGATTGAACAATTGGATCAGTTGGTTGAAAAATCAAACAAGCTCATTAGCCTATCTTATTGTTTAGCTAATTAAGTATTTGAGTTAAATAAACTTTTTATGTTTTAGTGTTGTTAGCAATATTTAATTGATTTATTATTCATTTCACTAGTGTTTTAATTCAATGCTAAGAATTGGAAATCCTCACTAGACATTTCTTTTGATATGTCGTTAAAATATTTTCAATGCTAAATTGAAGATCAATATGAGACTCACTAAGCCATTTCTTATAATTTATGATGTTAGTATAAAGTTAAGACCGATTCATATGAGATAACATTAAGGGAATTATTTATTTTGAAATGCTTACCTTTTGGCTTATAACTCAGGGGCAATTTTTACTTTCTATTGTATATATTGTAATAACATATTGACTCAACCTCGCTTGTAAACGCATAATTAAAATATTGATGCATTTAGCATGTTCATTTGGTGAAATTTGAGAAATTGTGAACCTTGTAGTAAAATGTAAGGAATATAGATATTAAGATTCATGAGGACAATAACCGAACATTGATACATTATCATAGAAAATATTAACACAATGATGTCTAGAATGAGGTTTGTTATATTTGCAAGGATTTTAATGGATGAACTGTCTAGAAAATTGAACCCTAGGAAGGGTTGCATACCCCCTTCTACCATTCTTTAAAAGATTTGTTTTAAGTTTAACCCAAACTATGATGTCTCTGTGAGTTACGTAGTCAAGGCCATCTACGATGAGCCCCCGAGGCATTAGTTTTGGCCCTTAGGTCTTGTATTGTTGATTTCTTCCTTTATCTTGCCACCCCTTACCAATATTTTGCACCTCATTCTGAAACTAGTTTGAAATAGTTGTGGTTGATTTTGCTACGATATTGGTGCAGCTTATCTTCGATCACATATATAATCATCAATGAATTCTAACATCATGCATATAGTTGTGTAGCAATATATACAAATTTAGGAAATAGAGAGGCTAGGAGAATATGATACCTAGGCAAGGGGGAGAAAACTCAGGTATGCAACACCTCCGTATGATTATCACTTAAATACTATGAAATGCTATATATTAAAGTTGATCCATTGCCTTATTGTACTATAGATAAATATCATAAATAAGAAACATGAATAACGGATGTAGTTAAAATGGTATGTTATATTTCTTTTTAAAAAAAAATTATTGCATTTTTGTATGTAAATTTTGGGCATTACAGTTTCTAATTTGTATTTTATGAAGCAACAAAGAGAGTTCGAACAATGAGCTTTTGCTTCTACTTCTAATGCCCTTCATAATAATTTTGTCACTACTTCTACCCACTATGAATCTATCAAAGCTACAATGATGACATAGTGACTATTGAAGTTCCATTGACTCCTTCTGATATGGATTCTCATTATGGTCATGGTTATCATTTACTAGTTAAACAAGGATTCCATGGTCAAGGATATCATAAGCATAAACCGAGAATTTAAATGCCCTTATAGAATGGGGGGCATGAGAATTCTTATGGATTGGGATTTTATCCTCAATAGCACATCAATGTTACCAACATCTCAAATAACACTTCAAAACATGATGACCCTATGAAGTAATTTGACCAAGAAGTTCTTTTGCCTAAACTCCTTCATGCTAAGATGATTACTAGACCTAAACTCAAAAAGAAACATAGTCCACACTTGAAGACTCTTCCTTTTTGTTCATATCATATATTTCATGATCACTCTACTAATGAATGTCAAGCTTTACATTATAAGACTAGGCAGCTCATTGATAGTAAAGTTATTTCTATATCATGTGGCAATGAGTTGTATTTCAATCTTGTTTTCTCTAAATAACATTTATGTTCCTATTATGGAACTCCACATTATGTAAACAATGTTAGCCTAATCATTGAGGGCTCGTTGTCTTGCATAGTGTTGTGAGTGATATAATAGGTCCCCTTTCATCCTTGTTCCTATGCTTGGGGGGCAAGGATGCCATCTCCTTCTTTTATGTCTTTTCGGGATCCACTTTTCCCTTGGTTAAGCAATATCTATCTATTATGTGATATCCAATCATACATGAAAATTTTGGTTTGCATTGAGGATCTATGTCCTTGATCATAACCTATTTATTTGTTTGACATTGGGTTTCCATGTTTGATAAATATCTCACCTTGGAAACTGAATCATGTGTTATCCCTCACAAGGGTTACTTTTTCACTTCTTGCATGATATCTCTTTGCATTCGTCCCTTCCATGGCCTCATAGGAGTTGTGACCTTCTTGGCTCAGATTGGTTGTTTTCTATGGATATTGTCTTGATGTTGAAGAAGGATCTATCCTTGTTCTTTTCTTTCCTTAACATGTCAAAAATAGTATGTATTTTGCCATCTTAAGGAGGGGGGCATATATATGGCCTCCCTCATTCTATATTATACATTTTTGTTCTAACCTTTTGTTTTGCAGCATGCTAAATCCTCTGAAGGTAACACACATAAGTTGCTAAATAATGAAGAGATACGCATTCAATTACAATCCAATATGCTAATCCTCAAAAGGTAATGCGCATAAGTTGTTAAATCCTGAAGAGATACACATTTTACAAATGTCTTCCATGGTGATATAAGGATATAGATCCATGGGTACTTCATAAAATCCATCAAAAGATGCACTACATACATGCACAAAGCCACCAGAAGGTGCACAAATTCATGAGGTGTCTATCAAGTGCTTTCTTTGTGGGCCATCCTATCCTTTTTTGTGGTTCACACTGAGATACACACATCTTACTGGGCGAGGTAATCACACCCTCTCTTTTTCTCTCTTAACTGGTGATGACTCTCTTATCATGATCTTAGGGTTGATAAAGACTTAAGTCCCTGGGGGCTTGAGAATTCCTTTGTCCCTTTTGATTTCATTAATATTATATGTTCTTCATGATCTCCTTTACCAAGAGTTTGTATTGAGTCTGTACTCTTGCTAAAGTGGGGGCTAAATGTATAGTCATAAAATGGAAGCACTTTCATTGTAGACTAGTTTAGCCCTCTGAGTAAGTGTTTTGGGGTCATGTCAATCACCTTGAATGGGTCTCTGACTTGGATCTAGCTTTTTCCCCTATTCTACCCCATTTCCCACTTTTCTATCTTGTTTTTGGCACCCTGATCTGTAGATTTGAAGTTCTTGACGTCAGGGTCAAGGTTGACCTTCTGGGTCAAGGTCAACCTTAACCTTGACCTAGGTCAAGGTTGACCTCAACCTTAAACTAGGTCAGAATCAACCTTTTTCTAGCCCAAGGTCCAGATTTCAAGTTTCTGGGGTTTTCGGATGTCAAGCTTCGGAATGATTTAATTCCCACTTTTGGGTCAGCTGTTTTGGGTTCCAAAATGATCACTCTTAAATTATATTTAATATAGGTCCACTTCTAGGGGTATAGGCCTAATATGAATTTAATTCTCCTATTTAGGCCTCTCTAGAATATTGTGCCCTAGATTGGTATATGAGGAAGTCTTCTCCTCTCATTTTCTCTAACCATCATCAAGCATAATCACAAGCACTCAAGTCTTGAAGAGACAAGATAAGAAGAAAGATTTGAAGCAAGAATCTACTTTCAAGCATTCAAGCATCCAATTCATCAAGGAGATCTATTGGTAGACATTGAAGGATTCAAGATCTATGGAGCCCTCTTGTTGAATATTTCTTCATCCACATTCCTCCAAGCCTCTTCTTCTTCCAAGATCCATTCAAGATTGGTGTTAAAGATTTAAAAATAATTGATTTAAGACATTCTGATGAACTATAGCTGATTGAATGTTTGAAGATGTTAAGTTGATGATCATGCAAGGCATTAAATTAGTTAATGTATTATATTTTCATTGATGTCAACTTGATATAATCTGTATGATCATGGACATACTTCCAAAGACTTCAAAGAACTGATGAATCAAAGGCTATGCTATCAGTAATGCATATAAGTCAAGTATTCACCAAGTGACTGTATACACTGATGGATTGCACACCGACGGTCATAGTAAAAGAGAAAATTCACAGTGTTACCTGACGAGAAAATGCATAGCACTATCAATGAGAAAATTCACAGTGTTTCCCGATGAGCAAAGAACAGAGTAACCCGACAAAAATAATTACAATGTTTCCCGACGAAAAAAAACAAGGATGGAGATCCTGATAAAAACTGAAGTCACACCGACGAAACTATCAGTTATCATCGATGACTAACTAAAGTGTTGACCGACAGAACAGAGAGTTTAGAAATGACAAAATGCTTAGCTATCAAGAGCTATTAATAGACTTAACTGATCCTTATCATTGTTTTAATCGACAAGATAAAGCTGAGGATAAGTAATGGATTTAAAGCTGCTTTGTCCAGTTGGCAAGAAGATCTCTTCAAGATGAAATTGGAATTTTGCTTTAAATCTAATTGGTGAGAATTGTAGATCACACTAAGAATCAAGAAAGCAAAGAAAATGGTGAATCATGTCTATAAAGAGACAAACCCAATTCATTACAAATTGAGTGGGGTGAACAAGAGAAAACAAAAATTAGATGTTGAAGAGATTCTAAAGGAGAAGAAAGTCTTCATTCAGACTTGATCAACAAGCTGAGGAAGGAGCTAGATTTTGCAGACACCGACGAATAGTGAAACAGCATCACAAATCATGATAGTGTGGAGCAAAGGTATTGAATTGATTATATTAATCAGAGATGTAATGCACTTATAATAGATCTAAAAATCTATAATTCAAGTTGTATGTATGAACAGATCATTTAATGTTTCAATTTAACCATTGAATGATCAAGTCTCTTAACCGAGAAAGACTTAAAATTCTTTAGTAATTGAGATACATCCCAAGGAGTATCAAAAAGTTTGATCATAGAAAGTAGCATTGGATATGCCTGATACCTATTGACAGGCCAAGTGAGTGTTTGATCAAGGATGGTAGCATTTGATGCCAGATACTAGGTGACAAACTATCTTTTAAATCCTCTAACAAGGTCACACCTAACAGTGTGTTTGTAACCTTAAACAGGGTTGGCTCTTAACCGAGCTCACTTTAGAAGAGTGAAAATTTGGAGTACTGGTCCCAGTGATTTTTCCCTTAACAAGGTTTCCATGTTAAAAATCCATGTGTTATATGTTTATGTTTCATTACTTTACTCTTTTACATTTCACATATGCAATTCTGGATTGATCGGTATACTCTAGCTATTTACTATGTTTCTATAAATAAAAGACTGCTTATTGATAAGCATACAGAAGAAGGTTTTACAAATCATTCTGACAAGTAGTAATTGGTTATAAGTATTTCAAGGAATTCATCTTGTAGGACTGAGTATAACTAGAGGCTTAAAAGTGGTAATAAGTTTAAAGGTTTGATTTAAGGATTAATTTTGAGGCCACTGATTCACCCCCCCCCACTCTCAATTATTAATAACACATTCTACATTTTACATCCATTTGGTGCATACATACTTGTGGATCCACGGATTCGAATCCACCACAAGGGCTTCTATATAAGCAGGGTGAATTTGTTTATTTAATTTGTTTACTTATGCAATTTCAATTCGATTATAAGGTTAATTCAAAAACTGGCATTTGACCAAGGAAAACCCCTCCCCCCAAAAAAAACCATTTTTCTTGCAGGTACAGGTTTGGGAGAGTGAATTAAAGTGCAGATCTGGATACCCTTTTCGGCAAACTTTTAGGAACCGCGAACAGATTTTTCGTTAGAGCTATGCAGGTCTAGGTTTATATTTTGGGGTCAAGGGTGACATTTTACGGTCAAGGTTGATATTTTGTTCAGGATCATAATCGGAGGTCGATTCTGTCCTAGGTTGGAATCGGAGGTCGATTCTACCCTAGGTCATAATCAGAAATTTTGGGTCAAGGTCGACATTGACTTGAGGGTACTAATTGTAACTGTGTCAGAATAGAAAATGATTTCTGGGTTTTGTAGATCTCACAGTTTTGGTTTAGGATAGCAAAAATCATTAGGTTTGTCATTAGGTTCTTTTTTAGAGGTAAGTATTTTATTCCATTTTCCTTTGCAATCATTTCCAAATTTACACCCCTTATCAATTATAATTAAATGTAAGTGGATAATATTTGCATAAGGATAATTCTATGAGAAAACCAATATTTTTCTAAACCCCATCCATATTTTCCACCTTACACAAAGTAATTGATGTTTTCATTATCTTTAGAAATACCCAAATGCTAAAATGTAGAAGAAAACCCTTTCTTGAAACAAAAATGCAAAAGTCTCAGATGTCACGACTAAGCTGAAAATAACAGAGATACTTCATGTTTTTTACAAGTCTCAAAGTTCTAGAAGACAACAAAGATATGCATGAAAGAAATTATGGCGAGGTATATGAATTTTTGAAGCATGATAACCAGAGTACACAAAAAAGTAGAATATCTCTGTCATTTTTACATTAAGGAAGAGTAGATACATATAGATAAATAAAGGTTGCAGAAGATACTCCAAAATCCACTAGTAAATCTGTCAAAACCTAGCATTTCCCAAGTCGGCAGCATCCAAAAAGGTAGGGCTAGGTGAAGATAATAGAATGAGAATAACCAAGGGTCGTTGACATGAGGGATTTTACCCTAATTTTGAATCCTTAAAGACTTATTTTTCCTTTCGACCTAATATCATTTTGATTTAATTTTTTCTCATAAATGTAAATTAGAGAAAAGTGATTATTGTTCCACTTTGATTTAGATTTATGAATAAATACATTAATAAAGACATTTAGTAAAGTATTTATTTAATGTACTTTAATAAATGTAATTGTTAATGTATTTATTCATAAATAAAATAGATATTAGGTTTAAAAGGTAAAGGGTTTTATTATGTTTTATTTTGCATAAATATTAATTGTAATTAATATTTATTATATGATATCTTATAAACCAGATAATAAGTATTAAAATTAAATGCAAAATAATAAAACACATGGTCAACTAGAGGTCAGGTTTAAATCTCACATTTTATGGAGAAAAAAATGAAGTTGAATGGCCTTGGAGGAAGTTTTATTATGCATGTTCTTAGATGTGATATCTGTAATGCCCCGCCAAGGAACCTAGGAGAACTAACCTAAACTTAACATTGAGTTAACAGGATAATTTTTTTTAAATGTTTACAAACAACAATGATAACAATGCGAAAGCAATGCAATGAGATACACGACATACACATAAGAAAAACTCATACATAGATACCAATCCTTGAGGGTTCCTTGACGTAGAATCACTTAAGCAAGATAATCTACGAATAACAACTATAAAGAACTAACACAAAGGATACATCAAATGAATCCAATAATATACATCACATAACTCACATCCTCTGCACATGTCGCAGGGTATGTAGTAATCACTCTAATACAAGATCACAAATAATATGATAAGATCAAAACCTCCTAGATAAACATGCTGAGTACAACACAATACATCCTCCAAAGGATGTAAACCAATAAACACATATGGTTACAAATATACATCTCATGAAACTGTACAAGTCTCCAAAAGAATCAGAAGATATAACTGCAACAAGGATAATCCAAGCAAGAAGAAGAATCGTCGGATCTCAATGGTAATAAGAATCACTACCACTCGACCGCGTGGAACCAAAGGTCCACTCCCACCATGTTGAGGAGATAATAACAGGCCCACTCACACAGGTATACAACATGAAGGCAATCAAAGGTATACAAGCCATCATAAAGCAACACATAGGAAGATCCTAGAAGCTTTTTGATCACAACAAGAAAGACTAAAGAAAAAGCATAAGGATGGAAAGATCAAGACAACTGGAAATCCAAGATCAAAGTTCATGTACCCCATCCAAAGATAAAGAAACATACATAAGATAACCAAAACACCAACATAAATCAAATACTGAATCCCGAAAGATAAATGTCCAAGACACAACCATAAAAAGGTACAATAGGACCTATGGAGGAGATTTAGGCTACATGCTATGGTAGTGTCATCATATGGTCGTATACTTGAGTTACCTGGGACTGGTCTCTACGAACCCCGGACCCTCAAGCATTATTTGGTTGAGTTTACCCTGGTCTGGTCACTCTGAACCCCAGACGCTCAACATGCTAACTAATCTTGTATTTAATGTAATCCCCATGTTTTATTATTAAGTTATCACTTTATTAAACAACTTACAATAGGTCACCCTAGACTAGCCTCTTTGGGCCCTGGAATCCTATTGCAAGTCACTCCCCTAAGATGCACCTAACTAACCATCCCCTAAGCTCAAGGTCAAATATAATATCATAGATCTCATAAACTGGTTCCTACCCATATAGGAACTACTGGTTCTCACTAACCACATGAGACATTCTCAAGGATCACATATCCTAAGTTCATAATACTAAGTTCAGAAAGACAATCAAACCAACATAACAATAAGACACATGCACTGGAAACCCATGCACGACACCATGCCGAATCAAGCCCCAAAACCCTAACAGACTCTAAATATGATAAGGTTCAAACATAAAGGACTATACACATCATTCCAAAATAGTATATCATGACATGGTAAAATGCATATCCAGAAGAGCTAATCAAAATGCATTGATAAACAAATTTATAAACTCCTATTATGCAAATTCGCTTATCTTGTAAAATTACTAAGCAAATATAATTAATTTTTTCAAGGAAATGCAAATTGAAGCTCTTATAGGTTAATTTATAAAGCCCCACAAATATAAATTAAGCTAACCCGATAATTACTAAATAATTCGACTATAATTACAATATCCACTAAAATACAAGTGTCACAACAAATGACATACATTAAAAATAACCCCAATATTACTTCTCTCCTTAAAACAAAATTTAAAGCATTTAAATCATAAATATGTATATAAGAAAATAAAGTTTAATACTAAATCTCATTAGTTTTATATATATATTAAAGAAATACTTTAATTAAAACATAATAATTTTTAAATTAAACTAAACAAGAGTTAATCTACACTTAACTAAATTTAATTTAATTGAAAATAATTAATTAAACTTAACAACCAAATTAAACCCAAATTACAATAAAACAATAAATAAAAATAAAAATAAAAAAAGGTTTATTAGGGGGGACCGGGAGGTGGGACCCGCGGCCTCCACTTCCCCCACGGTCCCTCACCCTATGGCCACTGCGGCGGTGGGTACCGTAGGTGGTCCCACGGCCCACTGTCATAGATAGTGGGGCCCGTGGTACCCCGCGGCCCACTGTCATAGACATCGGAACCTGCGGCGCGACCCTCGGTGGTGGGGGATTTGGTGGCCCCCGCCACCACTTCAAATTTGTTTCTTTTTTAATTTTTTTTTTTTTAAAAATGATTTTCATGCATCAAACTTATATAATATATATATTATATTATTTTTTTTTTCTTTTTTTTTTTT
>MU225994.1:967202-994424 GCA_018584345.1 Thuja plicata
TTCTCCTTCTCCCTGATTGAACAACCTTCAAAAAGGCCTCCAATACAAAGATATAGATAATCCAAGCAATTAGGTTTTCAAAAAGTGAAAACCCTAAAGGGAAAATAAATTATCCAATTATTAATTAAGATAATTACTTTATTTTTAATTCCACTTAAAGCATGCAACAGGAACTCAACTTTATAACATAAAAGCAAAGTGTTAAATTGAAAATGCATGAGATAATATTTCAATTAAATAAACCAATTAACCATGCAACTTAAGATGATATACAATAATTCAACTATGCATAATTAATTATAATTAATTGAGTTTAATATTTATTAAATCTCAATTATTTTAATCAAGACTTAATAATTAAATCAATTAATTAAATATAGCATTTAATTAATATTTAATTATTAAATAGCCATATATTTCATATATCAATGTTTTACCCTATTACATGTGCAATAATTAACATTAATATTTACCATGAAAACTCATTAAATAAATCAAGCTAAAAGCATCATCAAATCACCTAAAACTCATCTAAACAGATAATCAACTGAAACAAACAATCAACTGAAACAGAAACCCAACACACACAAACAGGCTCACAAATCCACGTCACTTGACGGATTCAAACACTAGGGTAGTCAATCAGATTCTTTGTCCATCAATAGGATAAAATATGGGTTTAGGGTATGGATTTGGACCTGAATACTATCTTCCCTCTCTTACCATTGAGATATTGTGATAGGGCACGTTCACTCCTGCCAATTCAGGGAAGACGTAGCCCAATACCTGCAAACCTGTCATCACAAAGACAAGCATACATGCATATAATATAGCAAACAATGGTTGAGACTAGTTTATCATGTGGATCTCACCGAAGCAAGTAACTATTACTCTTTCCCACACCATATCAAGCACGTCAAACAGTAATGCAAAACATATAAATGATCCATGCGCATATAAACCTAGGGTTAGTATTGTCAGAAAACTATAATCGAAATGACATCCTAACATATACATCAACACCATGAAATAACCATAAATCATATGCAAATAGGAGATATAACACTCTAAGAAATGAATCAATAACATACTTAAATGTGATACATAAATATCCTCTAAACCATCTGAAATAAACCACACGTACATGAAAAATCCTAAAAGAGATCGGCAACCGAAACTGAAAAGCAAACTCAGAGGTGGGTATTACATCCTCCTCCCCTAAAACTAAGCTTACTCCTGGAAGCCTACAACAAAGGTAGAGATATGAATCTCTAAACTCAAAGCATCAAACCGAGCCACAAAAGACTCAATGTGCGGGTCCCATAGGACCCTACTCCAGTCTCTGACTCGAACACTATGATGCAAGTTGAGGACAATTGGCCGCAATGTGACCAAGCTGCCCTCAAAAATAGAAACCACCTCTATTACCACCTCCTCTAACCGAAGGTGCACTAGACTGAAGAAAACTACCCCCACTAGCATCCTGATGTGAACTCTGAACTGACCGATCAGTCCTATTGCGCATACTACGCAACCAGTTGTGATAGTTCCCCGACTGAGAACCACCACTAGTGCCATGAAAGAATCTCTTACCCTGTTGGCTCTGGTTACCCTTCAAAACTGTAGGAGGGTCCCTAGAATTTCCAGCTCCTTGAGATTAATTACCTTTGTAACAAGGAATAGGTACACTAGACTGCACTCCCAACTGACCACCATGGCCCAATGCTAGGTTTGTCTCTGCAAGTGTAGCTTTAATAACTACCTTTCTGAGGTTCGTAGGATCAAAGAGTCTAACTTCCCCAATGATGCATTCATTGAGCCCCCTAACAAAGTGTTGAACCATAAGGGCTGAATCCTGACCATAACCAACATACTGCTTGAGCTCGAAGAATCGACGCTCATACTCTACCACTGACATGGTCAACTACCTCAAGTTATGGAACTCATCCGCCCTCTACTGCCTCCATTGATCAGAGAGGAAGCGCTCTCAAAAATACTCAAGAAATAACTCCCAAGTCACTGTGTCCATATGGAGACCTAAATTCTCCTCCTCTATCTTCCACCGTCTCACTGCAAAATTAGAGAGTTGCATTACTGCATGCCTAGCTTTAGTATTGCTACTAAAGGGATACATAGAAAAAACCCTCTCTAATGCGATAAGCCAAGTCTCAGCTTCCAACCCTTCTCCTTTCCCATCAAAGGGAGTAGGTGGAACTCTCATGAGATCCCTCATGTGGTTCGCTACCACAACCTCAGGATCCATTGCAACAATCCTCCTTGGAGGGCTCCTAGATCTCTCCCTCTCTCTATGCTCTATCTGAGAATGATGAGAAACATCCTTCTCCATTCTTTCCTACTCAAGAAGATGACTTAATATCACCTTCAACATCTACCTAGCATCTGGCTCAACAGACTCAGCCTGACGCTCATCCCTCTGCTCAACTCTATTGTGCTGACAAGCACTATCCTGACTAACATTCGGGGAAGGATTATGATTCCTACCCCTACCATGACCATCAACATGGCCTCTACCATGACCTCTATCAGCTCTAGATTTAGTCATGATTCATGAATCAACCAGAGAACCAAGTCACAACTCAGAACCAACACCAAAACTAATAACCTCAAAAGAAATCAAATAATCACAAATAATTGGTTTTAAATACATCAGAGTTTTATGTCTATGTTTGTTTCAATGTTTTAAAATCAAAAGAAAACTAATGGGCATACAAATTCCCAGATCTCCCAGTGTAGAAACATGGGCTCTGATACCAAGTGTAATGCCTCGCCAGGGAACCCAGGAGAACTAACCTAAACTTAACACTGAGTTAACAGGATTTTTTTTTTTTTTAAAATGTTTACAAACAACAATGATAACAATGCAGAAGCAATGAAATGAGATACACGACATACACATAATAATGAATCATACATAGATACCAATCCTCGAGGGTTCCTTGATGTAGAATCACTTAAGCAAGATAATCTACGAATAATAACTATAAAGAACTAACACAAAGGATACATCAGATGAATCCAATAATATACATCACATAACTCACATCTTCTACACATGTCGTAGGGTATGTAGTAAGCACTCTAATACAAGATCACAACTGATATGATAAGATCAAAACCTCCTAGATAAACATGCTGAGTACAACACAATACATCCTCCAAAGGATGTCAACCAATAAACACATATGGTTACAAATATACATCTCATGAAACTGTACAAGTCTCCAAAAGAATCATAAGATATAACTGCAACAAGGATCATCCAAGAAAGAAGAAGAACCATCGGATCTCAATGGTAATAAGAATCACTACCACCCAATCGTGTGGAACCAAAGGTCCACTCCCACCGTGCTGAGGAGATAATAACAGGCCCACTCACACGGGTATACAACATGAAGGAAATCAAAGGTATACAAGCCATCATAAAGCAACACATAGGAAGATCCTAGAAGCTTTCTAATCACAATGAGAAAGACTAAAGAAAAATCATAAGGATGGAAAGATCAAGACAACTAGAAATCCAAGATCAAAGCACATGTACCCCATCCAAGATCAAAGCACATGTATCCCATCCAAGATCTAATTTTTGGTGTCAAATTTAGTTTTATAGCCTTTGGAGGAAGAGCCTACACACACACCTAGTGGATATACAAAGAAAATTTACTAGTTTCAAGAGATCAAGTGCTGGTATTTTCAAAATCAATTTTTATATTTTAATTTCCAGCTTATCACATGAGTAGATATGTCAAAAGATTTTGGGCATAATTTATATCCACCACCGTATTATGAAATAAATGTTCATGATTCTCCTTCTCATCCATATCAATAAAACTAAGGTGTTTTTTTTAATCCAAATGGTCCTACAACCGTTGCAAACCAACAAGCACAATATGCTTACAATTCACCTATTTTTGCCCAATCTTCTATTCAGCCCCAAAGTTCTAAGACTCTTGATGCTAAGATAATATTAGATGATTTTAATAAACATATGGATGAAATTAAAAGGGAGTGAGAGATCCAATTACAACTTGATGAATTTTATTATCAAGATTAGCTTCACTAGCAAGAAGAGATTGCTCATCAAGCCCAACTACACAAGCAGGAGATGGCAGCAAATTGCATCGAACTTGGGAAATTGTTTGCAAACAAGCTAGTTGTAGAAAAGGCACAACATGAAGAAAATATTTGAAGAAAATTAAAGGCCCATTAGGCACAATATGAGAAAATCCTTGAATAAAGGTAGTAGCAACCAGATCCACAAAAGCGGCAAAAAAAAAGATCTTTGAAGAAATTTAGTTGCACATGAGGAATTTCATGCAAAAAGAGATAAAGGAGAATAAAGAGGTGATAAGAGTCTTATTTACTATAGATAAAAAGTGTGAGGAGGCACAAAAGATTCAATATGAAGAATCTCTTCACAGGGAGATGGAAACACAAGAATTACTCCATAAAGAAGAGATGGAAGCACAAAATGAGCATTCCAAAAGATAGTTGGAGGCACGAGCTTAAGAAATTCAAGAGTACAACAAACTTAAGAAGAAAGGGATAGAACAAGAGATTTTTGATCAGTATGAGAAATATGAAATTCAAAAGAGGGAATTTGAGGAGAGGTTTACACAATAGACACTAGTACATTTAACCCCAAAATTTGACCAACATTCCCGACCAAGTATTAAAATGATTTTGCTTGGTCGGTTAATAGAAGGAAAATTTTGATTTTTTTTAAAGTTATGCCCGTGTTGATCAAAATTCTGACCACTAGTACATTTGACCCACATTCCCAACCAACATTTCTAACCAAGCATTAATATGGTTTTTCACTTAGAAGGAAAAATTTGTTTTTGTTTAAATCCATTCATGTGTTGGTCAAAATTATGAGAACCATGACATGTCGTCGTAATTACGACCAACGCGGGCATATAAATTTTTAAAAAAAAAGATAGTTTAATTTTATTTCACTACATTATTGTGCAAAGAAGAGCTGAAGGAGGGAAGGAGGGCACACAGAATGCATCTCTTGACACCACCTATAAGTGTTCAATTTTGGACGTGTGTTTGCATTTGATTTGAAGTTCATTTTAATTTTGACCTATTTTTCCATTTATATGGCTAGTTGAGAAATCATTACTCACTTTCCCTTTTCCACTCCACAAATATGCTCAAGATCTTTCTATGGATTTGATTGTCCTTCTATTCCTTCCACCACCAACATTGCAAGTTTGCATACCCTTGGCAGACAACGCTCAAAAATATGAATAAAAAAAGGAAAGAAACTATTAATTTTAGGGTTGCAATAAACATAGATGAGAAGTTGCAGGTTACAATGCCTTAGCTATAAGAGTGTCCTCGTGACCATCGTGAAAATCATGGGATGGAAGAAAATAACAATGATACAGAGGGTGGCCTGTGAATTAGGGGACTGTATATAGTCTGAACAATTTGGAACCATAGGCAACGTGCTAGTATTGACTGACATAAGGGATGAGATGAATAAGAAAATAAATAATTGGAATTATACTTCAACAAAATCTTACAACTTGGATCTTACTTTCGAGGAACAATATCTACATATATTTGAAACATCTCACTAGTGGAAGGTTTGGTGATGCTAGAGTTGGGGGGGAAATTTGCATCAGTCAGTGCTTCATATATGGAAATGAAATTAATAAAACCTATTTTAGATTAAATAATCAACAATATCTAATATTCTATGAACATCTATAGGCTATTAGATACATATAATATTTATATTTTGATACCAATCTCATGGGTGAAAGAAAACACTTAATCTTTGGCAATAATATTAATATGATATGGTGAGATGAAAGGAATATTGAGGTCATGGTTCCTATTCCTAAGCTATCCATACCTTCCTCTGAGCCTACGTTCCTTCCTGAGCCACACTTTGTATTGGAAAGGTATCTGTGTTATTCTAAAGGAGACTATTCATCTCAATTGACCCTCCTTGCTACAAATTAAACTATATTAATACTCTTCCCCATGTGAAGCCCTTTCATAGTCTCTGAATGAAATTATTAATGCATGATGAAGGTGTCTAAGAATTACTCGCAAGTTTGATGTGGAGTTAATTATATTATCATTCATTGTTGATGCTAAGCATTAATGATAGGGAATTGGAAAAGCTATGCATTGATTTATCTTCTATTGACTTGACCCACCACCATAATCAAGTTCTCACTATTTCTAAAGTAGATGATTCACTTTCTACTACAATCTATAGATTGTTCCTTGCAATATTGTGGTCTGTTGGTGAGGGTATAATCTTCAATTTTTCAATTAGCTGCAGGTTGAGGGATTAATGGATGAACTTCTTCCTATGTAACTGAAAAGATGAAATAAATAGGAATGACCACAAAGCTTTCCATTAAGAAGCATTTTTCTACTCATGAAAATACCATCCATGACGACGGTAGTAAAAATGGCCAAACAAAGATGATAAATAGGAAATCTCATGACTCTTTGTGGAGGGAGAGAAGCAAAACTATAGGAAAAATCAAGGAAACTGATAGGCACAACCATTTGAAAGAGTAGTCATTTCAAGCCTCCTATTATGATCTTGTATGTCTTTAGACTGATCATTACTAGTTAGTCTTTGTTCTCTAAGCATCCTTATATTGGTAATATGTCTTGAGAGTATTGATGTGGTTATAATCGCTTGTTCTTCATTAAATAAAATTATTGTTCAATATCATTTACTGATTGGTGTATTGAGTTCTTTCTCTCAATATTCTATCTAATTGTTTATTATTTTACTTGAAAATGGGACAATTGTGAAGTCTTATAAATAAGACAATTTTCCATTATAGGATCGTGTATTCAACTTTTCTCTTGACCTTGTATGTGATAAGTGATGTTATGTTAAGGAGGGGGACATCACAACATAGTGGTATATTCTTAAGAGCATTAGGCCTTTGTTGGTTAGAGATAGAGAACTCAAAGGTAACTGGTTAGAATATTCTATGCAAAAACTCTAACATTGGGTGCCTCAATCTTGAAGTTGCACAATCCAAGATTTAGTTTGGATTTGGGATCAATAGGATAAAAAAAAAATTATATGCGTGGACTCAATAATTCTTCTCACTTTGTTTAGTGTCTCATGACGCTCCAACTATGCCTTACAATATTGATACCATGCTCATAACACAACTGTTTCCCTTCATAAAACTGACATACTAATCTTACAATGTGCTTTCATGAACCATATCCCTGACCTGTAAACCTCTCTGGCACTATTGCAGACAAACTTGGACAGTAAACTATCCTCTTATATATGATTATCTACTTTCATTATCAACACCATTTCGAGACCATGAATTCTTATCAATGCAAGGTCTGTCACATCATGACTAACATTGTTCAACATTCATATGATTATCATCAGAAGCTCCATTTGTTCTCTACTTTGAAAGTGCCTTAGTATCCCAAGGATTTTGTACTGACATTGTAATGACCACCAAATGAACTCTCTTCACTTTTGTCCCCTCTTGGAAGCACATTCTTTTCTTGATTGTCCCAATTGTTGTTTGTAACTTGTCCTTCATGTTTGATGGATATTGTATTAGTACATGACTAAAATTTTGTTGTATATTGTGGTATCATGACTATCCACAAAAAATTGTATTTTCCCCAAGATTTACACTATTTTTCTTTTGCATGTGTACTAGATTTCACACCTTTCACTTCCTTCATAGTTTATTTCTTTCTTTACATATTCTCGCTCTTTATATATGTTGTTTCTTGCCCCATGATAGTCTAACTTAGCATGATAATTTTTTAAATTTTTTTGTATCTCTGTCATTTACATAATTATGTGTACATTTACATAATTACACACACACACACACACACACACATATATATTAGTATGTATGTGTATGAATCATTATGTTGGCATACTTATTCATTATTTTCATTATTGTTACTTTGTTTTAGGTCTTCTTAATGGATAGAACATTTGGTATTGAATATTTTAATTTGGAGTCCTTGGAAGAATAGTGCTCTAGATTATTTAATGTGCGTGATGATGACATCAAACATGTTATTCAATACCTTCTAAAACATAATATTGTTAGCTCACATGTACACAATGGGGTGGGGTGATCTATAAACTAGTATTTTCTAATCTCTTTCAAGTTACCGGTTGGTTTGAATAGGTCTTGAAGGTGGTTAAGCATGTGGTTGTTTCCAACAATTCCAAAAATGTTGCGCAGGGCATTTGCATGATCAATCCAAACATTATCTCTGGCAGGCTTGGCTCAATTTTTGGTAATAGAGCTAGCTTTGAAAATAAAATGGTGGAGGATTGGGAGATCTTCAATCTATCTTGTACTAATGATGAATACACTTCTATGAGTATCTTCCATGGTCACAATGAAGATTTTTTCACTTGTGACGATAAGAATGTTATGATGGATTACTTTCTTGGAGCTGGCATTTTTGTCAATAAACTAGGTCATCTTTAGATCAGTACAAAAGCTTATATAGCTAATGAACTTTATATCCTTATGCATTATAAATTTCTATCAAATTGTAGTTTAAAATGCTCAAAATGTGAAATATATGTAAAGAAACAAAACATGGTAGGAACAGATTTTAATTTGATATTATAGAAATTTCTACCCTGTTGAATGTTTGAAAAGATATGTAAAGAAACAAAGCATGGTAGGAACATATTTTAATTTGATATTATAGTTGGATAATGCTCTGGTAGATATGCATGCCGATGGTGGAACCAGAAATAGGTAAATCAAGAGAATTGTTTGACATTATGCCTCAATAGATGCCTACACATGGAAATAATGATTTTTCATTGAAGCACATTAATATTGAGATTCCTATTAGATATTAGTTGCAAATGCTCCAATAGATGCACTTGGAAAATATGAAGTTATTATAAATGGAAAATGAACTTTTTGATAGTGTAGCTTCTAGGAGTGGCATCCCATGGAATAAAATGGTCAATATTTTCATTAATATGGCTTTAGGAACATCCAGGGAAATGTAGACGATGAGGAGACAGTTAAAATCCTCCATATTTTACTATTATTCACACTACTTGCACCGAAATGGAAGCTTTGTAATATTAGATAAGGTTGAAAACACATATGGAAAATGTGGAACTACGGACAATGTACCCAAATCGCTTAACACAGTGCCTCAAAGGAATTTTCTCCCAAGATGATAAATTTATATCAAACTATAGTTTAAAATGCTCAATATGTGAAAGCATAGACTGGCTCTGCATTGTTTGCATCTTTCTTTCATGCAAGAAAGACACCCTCATCATTCCTTGTCCAACAACAGTGTATGGAAATAAATATAAAACTATAGGAAATGAAACATGACCCCACAAATAAATATTTGTACTGAAAAGTCAAAGACTTCAAGATAAGATATTATCAGGATCAATCTCCACCGAATACATCCTGTATTCATATTACTATTAGTTATTATTTTCCATACCTCATAGGCAATGCCTTAGAGTCATTATTAATGTGAAATTGGAGTAATTATCTAAGGGCCTAATTATAGGAAACAACTATTCGATATGAAAGTGTGTAATTATAGTCCATAATTACTTATAATTACTAGGAAATCATTGCTCTACTATTTGGGGGTATTCTGGGAGTTATATTCCATTTTTTACTAATGGTGAGATTTATCTTGATGAATTGAACTTTATCCCAAATAGTCCTTGATTTAGTGTTTTCTTTATTACAGATTTTTTGTAAGAGCTACTAATTATCTTATTAGTTTATCATAAATCAAAGAGAGATATCCCATACATATTGATACATATCCAACTATATACATAGATATACATATATTCTTTGTGTATATATTCTAAAAATATATATATCCAACTATATACATAGATATACATATATAGGTATTTAGGAGACACAACTTGTGTACATATAACAGTGTATTTTATTGATAATCAAAGGGAAATACATGAGGATAACCACCTAGAAGATAAGTGTACAAGTGGATTTTGCATTGCTTGTCAAACCAAGCAATTAACCCACTAATTGTGGGGAGAACAAATCACACAAAATAATATATAAATATGAAGGAAGCATGGTACATTAAGATAGATGGATATGAATTATCATAGAATAAGAGAATATTGAATACATGATAACAATGTGCATAGAATTGTAATGTAGCCTCGTAATCCTAACACAGAACCTACACCGCATGACGAAGGCCCTGATGAGGATCGCAGTGTCGATGGAGGTGTTCATTTGCTATTGAAAATTAATTATGTATTTATTAATACAATTTAACATCTAAAATTGAAATTGGTGTAACCTTTTTTGTGTATATTTTAGAGCATACATAACGTCATGATGAACGAGTGGAGGATGTTCAGAGTGATGACCATGTTGACTTTGGGGATGACAAAAATGTTATTGTAGATGATGTGGCACAGCTAGTAAATAAATTCTATGTTTTGTTCTTTTAAATTTCTTTTTTGATTTATAGTTTTTTTAATTAATGAAATACTCGTAACACTAATATAAAATGGTGTGAATTTAACCCATATAGTTGTTATTGCAGCGGACCTCCCTTTGGTGTAGTAGCATAGTCTTTCTGAACACATGATGAGGAGACGTATGTTGAGATCAGATTTAGTAGAGGAGGGGAATGGCAAGGATCTTGATGCTCCACTTAGCCATTTTACTAAAAAAAAAAACAAGAAACCAAAAAAGAAATGATTGCATTTAACATTTTTTGCTAATGAAAGAACCTTGTCTTAATGAAGGTTGTTTTTTACTACTAGTAAATGTTTATGAATGTTGATGTGTTAATGAATTATTCATGAATGTTGTGTGTGAATGAATTTTATGTGTTAATGAATGTTATGTGAGTATAATGATTGAATATAGGTAAGAGATTATTTATATAACATGAATACATGAACTCTATTTAGAGGAAGAAAATTAGTGGTATATAGTGATACGGCATAATAAACTCTATTGTTATACCCTTACTATGATGAACCTAGATAGATCTGGTTTGAGACTATGAAGTTAAACTACGAAGTCTGTGAGCATGAATGTAGGCAAGGCCATCAATGATGAGCCCACGAGACTTAGGTCCAGTCTCATAGGGTTATTCAAATGGTTCACACTATTCATAAGTAATAGTTCCAGTCCCTTATATATGGTATGAATTATGTTTCTCTTATGTATTTTATAAATTAGGTAAAAATAAACCTTTGAGGCTCTTTTTGTACCCTTACTATGATGAACCTAGATTGATCTGGTTCAAGACTATGAAGTCTCTAAGCATGAACGTAGGAAATTCCATCAATGATGTGCCCCTAAGACTTAGGTCCAGTCCCATAGGGTTTGTCAAATATTTGTCACTATTCAAATGGTTCCACACACATACACACACACACACAACCTATACAAAATATACTCAGATGATTTTTGAATACTGAGATGATGAATGATGAAGAAGATTTGAAAATGTTCATTTGATTATGATTATGAAGAAGATTTGAAAATGTTGCACCAATCTTAATTGGATCAATCATCATTTTCAAATCTTCTTCATCAATCACCATCAACCATTTTCTAAGAGCAACACCTTTCTCTATATGAATCTTGGTTTACATTTCCCTATAATCCTGATGCAAAATGTTTCCATGAAGTACATCAGGGGTATAATGCATTCAACCAAAAGGCTTTGGAGGTTGCTAAGTCTTTTTTACTAGAAAACACCTTTTTCTTGGTAATTTGAAGCCATCAATGGAAACTTACAATCCTAAATAATTAGTATACCATTGATGGCTTCATAATTATTAAGTGAAAGGGAGTTCTTTGATCCAAAATCCCCTTTGGTGAACATCCTTCAAGTATGACTTCGAGCATTGGATTGATGGATTCATAATTATTAAGTGAAAGGGAGTTCTCTAATCCGGAACCCCCTTTAATGAACATCCTTCAAGTATGAATTAGAGAAAGAAAATTGATCGAAAGGTAATTTGCAATTTTACTCTTAAATCCTATTGTTTGATTAGTTTACTTGTGTTTTTATGCATGCGAATTTGATCTAATGTTCACATTCATGGAATTGTAGAGCGATGGTCAAGAAGGTACTGATGGGAATTAGTAGGGTCTCTAATTTAGAGGTGCCGTAATCTACGTTTATTGTTTTCATTTTAATTTCTTCAGTTATTTTATGTTTTTTTGAGGTTTAGAATTACCACCCCAACTCACGCATTGGGGCTTTGACAATATTCTATCCTACCAATGGAAACCTTCTCTAGCTATGGGTGGACTATGATTGAGAAGGAGTATCCGGATTCTAGGTCGGTTCCTATCTGGTATGGAAAATCACCTCCTGATTAAAAATTTAATTGGGAAAAGGGAAGAAGGATTTAAAACTGAATGGGAAATGGGGTGATACACCAAAAAATTACTCCAGATCTATCAGGATTTTTCAAACTAGCATCCCCAACTACAAAATCACTGAGCTGCATTTATCATTCTCTACTCAACATAAAGGTTGACTATAATTCACTATTTGGGTTCATACCACAAACAGTAAAAAAAACTGACAACAAACTTACATATTTTGCAAAAGGCCTAATTTTGATAACATAGGAAAGGAATTAGCAACAATTCACTTTACCAGATAATATAAAAATATGCAACACTTAATGTAGAAAAGAAGAATAAAATTGGATCCAATACCAGAAATTGATGTAATCAGAAAGCCCGCTCTTATTTCCTTCAAAAACCTATAAATGGTTATAAAAACATGCCAAAAGGGTCTATAGGAACCAATAGTTCACTAAAAGAACCTTCTCTCCTAATTTTGAACCCTTAAACATGAAGTAAAAAGTCCACTAAATAGCCCACATGGCTTATCTCGAAAATGAGATCTCCCTCCAAAAAACCCTCCAAAGACAGATAGATCACCCTACTTCAAAGGCCTAAACAATGCCTAAAATGTAGCCTTCAATCAAGCCACCCTTCAAAATAGAGCATATCCCTAAATCCATGGCATGATCAATGCCCAAAATGAAGCCCTAAAGGCCAATTTCAAAAATGAGACTCCTAAAGTTGGCATTTTAAAATATTTTCACCTTTTTTACATTATGTCACCAAATTATTATAAAATTTTTACAAAACCTATCAACATCTATCCCCAAATGCCTAAAATCCCATCCACCCTTGTATGTAAACTCCAATTCTTTAAAACCCGACACCATATAACACATCACCCTAACTCAACAAGCTGAAACCAAAGCATATAACCCTAACTCCACTTCAAAGCCGCTCATACAATGAAAATATCTTGGTGGTTACGGGGACTATAGTTAGTCCAAACCTTAACCTTTGTACTTCAATGGACCTAAAATTTCCATTCAATTTATCAAAGGTTGTTATTTCATCTTGTACTCTGTGGTTTTGAAAGAGCTTAGGGTTTAATTTTGTCTAATGCTTGGCACCACCATGCTTCTATCTTCTTGTTCTCTCTGTGTTCGATCTTGAGCATGGAGTTTCACCATTTTACAAACAGAGGCTTGGGGTCTTTTCCAGAATTGACTCATCATGGCTTGAGTCTTGACTTGGAGTCTTATTCGTGGGCTCCAATTACAATTTGGAGTCACCTACTATTATAAACTCGGGTTGTACTGAGGGTGTGCGGGCTTCTTTAACTAGGAGTTAAAATGCATGATTACTGTCTATACATGGGCTGAAGGGTGGTGTCTAGTACTAGAGTCGACTATTACCCTTTTTCAAGTCACTTTTTATTATCAAAAAGCTCAGACCGTACATTAAGACTGGCCATCCGCATGCTATGCTCTTGAATTTTCCATAACATATGGCGCTTTGCATGGCTTGGGCTTTCATAGTTAGCACTTGGGTTCTCTTCCCTGCATCTCTGTTGGAAATAAACTTGGAGTTACATGCCATGAAATGTGGCATTTTCTATGTATCTTTGCTGTTAACTTGGGCTCTCACCATAGTTCCTCTGCATGAATTTGAGTTTGCCATAATATATGGCACTGAGAACTGTGCATTCTGTCCAAACATGAAGTTGGAATCCACTAGAAATTTGTATGCCATTTGCACTTTGACTGATCTTCACCCGCATGCTATGATAGTTTGCATGTATTTTGGACTCCACCATGCTTTGACATGTTCAACTCCAGATAAGTAGCTCTTACTCTCTTTGTGATTTTTCTATCTTCTTTTATTTGAACATGTTGTTTACTCCATAGCTTTTATTGAGATAAGCTTCTGTGCATTTAATATAGATAGAGCCCTATGTCTTTGATGAACGTTATTCATTAATGAGGAATCTGTTGGCTGCCATGGGTGTCTATATTTGATGTCTTTTAGTTGTTTGTCTGCTATTTCCAGCCATTATGCCTGAATAACCACTATTTGAATCCTCCTTCAAGTTGGTATTGTTGTCTCCATGCTCACTTGTGTCATTTCCCAGTGTTGACTCCACAGGACGTCTGTAGTCTTTGTCTTGTATAGAGACAATGTTGTTTGTATTTGAATTTGAAGCATCTTTGTTGTCTTCTTTTTTATGCATTTTGTATCTGATGTGTAAGAAATAGTGTAAAAATACACTAATTACTCCAATTTTATGTAAGATATCACCCATGGGGTTTGAGCATGGGCTCGTGACTCCCATGGGTAACCCTTATGACATGAAGTTCAAATATAAAAAGATACATCCTCTGCATTCTGAATCTAGTTGAATAGAAAGTTGCATGCACTGAACTTTCAATTTGTTTTCCAAACATGAAAGCTGTATCAATAATAGCATTATTTATTTTGATGGATACATAACCCTGCCATTTCAATCACACCAAGACAATGCTTGTTTTCTCTGTTTTGCATAAACTTTTATTGATCTTGAATATGCATTGTTATGAACTGTATTCTCCCCTGTATATGCATATCACTTTTTTTTCACAAAGGTAGATCACAGTGACATGTACAACACCATCATTTGATTTTCATGTATAACAGTAATAGAATTTGGCCTTCATTATGATAAATACTACATTTATTTATCTGAATTTACATAACCGCATTTCAAATCATTGTTTATTCTGTCATAAGTACTCTGTTATTTTATCATTATTCTTTGTTATGCACATTTTACTTGAATAACACAGTTATCTATCCTCCTTTTGTATATGATCATTTTTAGCATCATTGCTATAATGTTCTTTGTTTGGTCCCTATGCAGCTACTTTTGATCATTCCTTTCCTTTTGTTCTACAAATTTATAAAAAAATATGATGATACTATTCTTACTCTTATGGCATCTGCATATCAGCACCCATAGTCTCGAAATTTGTAGCAGCATGTATGCACCCTGTAGAAACTTGTTATATACTGCATTTCATATGCACACAACTGCATCTTCTCTTTCCTAAACTCATGAACATCGAGCATTGCTTTTATTTTTAACAATGCATATTGTGAAGTTCAAGCACGGGCTCATGATACTCACTGCATCTTTCAAATATAGCAAAGGTTTCCATAAAGATATGTCTTTTTGATGTTATTATTATTTCAATGTACATGCATACCTTCCTATTACATTGATATCATCAATAGATATGCAATTCAGGGAGTTTGACTAATGTATGATGTTTTTCAGTGAGCTGTGTATTGCTTAGATCCAATTGGATCTAACATCTTTTCCACCATGATGTTGCAGGAAACAGGACCAACAAAAGACCTAGGATGCAGGACAGACAAAGACAAGACCAGGACACAAAGACTCATATGATTTAAATGAATAACTCCAGAGACTAGAAGACCTCTTAAAGGTAATACATAGACCCTAGACTTCATCATTCTTCCCTCTTACTTTCTTCTGCATATGTACTCTATGTTTTAGTATGCAATATTTAACCTTGAAGAAACACTTGTCTAATACATTCAATTTGAATGCACAATGTAATGATCATTTATGAATGAGAAATTGTGAATTTGATCAAAACTTAGAGTACAAAAATTGTCTGATAATATGAATGTAATAGCAATGTATTTCTTTTTCATTGGTTGAATGTATTTCTTTTTTATTTCTTACTGTTTTCTGATTACTATCTAGGATGTGAAAAAATTGGGTAACAATTCTGGTGACCTCTAATGGATGTCTACCTACTTGACATTGGGACCAATAGCCTAAAACAATCCATTGGGCATTGAGTCTATTGATCACCTATGGAAACCCTAAACCTAGTCTGTGGATATAATAAAACCATTTCCCAATGACTGAGGGTATGTTTATGATTTGTGATAGTGAAGCAAAAAACTTCATTACCATAAATTGTAAATGTATTCTTGATCATTGAGGAATGATTTCCTTGTATTTTTAGATTTCGACAGCAACCTTGGAAGACCTTGCAAATTTGAAGACTTATTGAAAACTGGGAATACTAAAACTAAAACTGACCTAAATGTGCTTGCCAGCACTTAGGGAAATTGGAAAACTAACCTACCCTAACCTAACCAGCCACACACCTGCTAAACAGATCCATTTACTGGTTCATTGAAATATTTGCCTTTCCTCCTCAACTTGCAATGATGCACATGCTTATTGGAAAATACCAAAAAACTGAACAATGAAGCATATATAACCAGCTTATGCAACATTTCAAGAAGAGAGGAAGTGTTTTGACTTACTTCACTCTGCTGGTGGAAGAAAAATGAATCAACATGCTACACTGGATTTTATTCATCAACCTCCTAACAAACAAGAGTTGATGTAAATGAGGACTCTCCTTTACTCTCCAACTGGGACAGATACCGGATTGGAAAACCTCTTGTCAGTATAAACTTGGGGCTCTCCTTGTTGGTTTCTTTACTTTCCTCTAGTTCCTCATGGCTATCCTTCATCATTAGCTGCCATGTGAGCTCCTCCTCCATGGTCAAAACATCATCATCTTCTGTCAAATCAGCTATGAGATCATCAAAACTATTGATCCCCTGGAAATCTTGAGCACTTGGCTCTAGCTTGCATTCCTACACATAATCATTAGAAAGAATATCTTCCAAAATAGAGCACCCTTGAATTGGCACCAACTCTAGCATCTTAAGCTTTTCACAGAAATCTGCAATAATGTGGTCAAAAACATTCTCTAAGCTTTGATCAGTTTCTTGATCATGAACACTTTGTTGTGCTGAAGTGACTAGAATCTCCTCTTCTTTCTCTTGATCTAAAAAAGAGGGTAACTCCTCAAAGAAAAGTGTAACCATCTCTTCTTTCTCAAAAGAGTCTCCTGTATCTTGAGCCTTTGCTACTTGTTCTATTAGATTTGAAATAATCACCTCCTTCTCAGCTCCTTGATCTAGAGATGAATCACATGGAACCACCTTGATAAGATTTTCCATCTGGAAGCTAGGGTGCTTAGTCCATGAGGGTTGTCATGGAAACTTGGTATCTTGCCCATCTAGCTCAGCTACATAACATATTTCAGATTGAGGATCACCAAAGTGGGTTGGTTGACCATGCTCAATCAAGGGCTCTTGTAGGGGTTGTCTTACTTCTTCTGCAGGCTTATAACTTGGAATCTCCAGCTTGGATCTTTCTTGGATTGTAGGCTAATTAAGGGCACAAGAAGCTTCTTGAGCTTCTAGCTCTTGTAATTTTGTCATTAACTGCCTCATCTGTTCCTCTTTAAATGCAACTTTCTTGGCAAACAAATCATTCTCATACCTTTGAGCCTCCATCTCTTGCTAGTGTATGTGAGCTTGATAAGATAGCTCCTCTTGATACATGCCATAGTCTTGTTCTTTCTTCACAGATCTCATTTGTTCTTGAAAGTTCTTCAAAATATCATCAAGGCTCATGTTTGGAACATGCTGGGGATAATTATGAGAATCATCAAAGAAAATCCTTTGTGGCTACTGATAGGCATGCTTCCAAGAAACTTGTTGTTGGGCTGGAGGGTGGTAAGCATGAGATGAATGATTTCCTTCAAATTCTGGAACAAAAATAGCTACAGGGCCGTACTAATATGGTTGATATTGAGAACATGCAGGAACATCTTCATAACATGGAGGATAGTAATCCATCTTAGGCACTAAATCTTCATAAAACTAGTAGATATAACCTTAGAGTCGCCAGATATGCATAAAATTGACCTCCTAAAGGCCTGTAACCTGCTGAATGCATACCAAAACCAGCAAGAACTATGAAATCTATGACCTCTTGGTCCCACCAGGCGTGCCAAAAACTGTTGAAAGGTTTAGAATTACCAACCCAACTCAGGCATTAGGGCTTTGACAGTATTCTATCCTGACAATGGAAACCTTCTCTAGTTGTGGGTGGACTATGATTGAGAAGGAGTCTCTGAATTCTAGGTCGGTTCCTATCTGGTATGGAATATCACCTCTTGATTAAAAAATGAATTGGGAAAAGGGCAGAAAGATTTAAAACTGAATGGGAAATGGGGTGATACACCAAAAACTTACTCCAGGTCTATCAGGATTTTTCAAACCAGTATCCCCAACTACAAAATCACTCAGCTGCATGTATCATTCTCTACTCAACATAAAAGTTGACTATAATTCACTATTTGGGTTCATCCCACAAACAGTAAAAAAAATTGACAACAAACTTACATATTCTACAAAAGGCTTGATTTTGATAACATAGGAAAGGAATTAGCAACAATTCACTTTACCAGATGATATACAAATATGCAACACTTAATGTAGAAAAGAAGAATAAGATTGGATCCAATACCAGAAATTGATGTAATCAGAAAGCCTGCTATTATTTCCTTCAAAAACCTATAAATTGTTACAAAAACATGCCAAAAGGGTCTATAGGAACCAATAGTTCACTAAAATAACCTTCTCTCCTAATTCTGAACCCTTAAACATGAAGTAAAAAGTCCACTAAATAGCCCACATGGCTTAAATGAGATCTCCCTCCAAAAAACCCTCCAAAGATAGAAAGATCACCCTACTTCAAAGACCTAAACAATGCCTAAAATGTAGCCTTTAATCAATCCACCCTTCAAAATAGAGCATATCCCTTAATCCATGGCATGATCAATTCCCAAAATGAAGGCCTAAAGGCCAGTTTCAAAAATGAGACTCCTAAAGTAGGCATTTTAAAATATTTTCACCTTTTTTACATTATGTCACCAACTTATTACAAAAAGTTTACAAAACCTATCAACATCTAACTCCAAATGCCTAAAATCCCATCCACCCTTGTATGTAAACTCCAATTCTTTAAAACCCGACACCATATAACACATCACCCTAACTCAACAAGCTGACACCAAAGCATATAACCCTAACTCCACTTCAAAGCCGCTCATACAATGAAAATATCTTGGTGGTTAAGGGGACTATATTTAATCCAAACCTTTACCTTTGCACTTTGATGGACCTCAAAATTCCATTCAATTTATCAAAGGTATTGTTATTTCATCTTGTACTCTGCGGTTTTGAAAGAACTTAGGGTTTAATGATGTCTAATGCTTGGTGCCACCATGCTGCTATCTTCGTGTTCTCTCTGTGTTTGATCTTGAGCATGGAGTTTCACCATTTTACAAATAGAGGCTTGGGGTCTTTGCCAAAATTGACTCATCATAGCTTGAGTCTTGACTTGGAGTCTTATTCACGGGCTCCACTTACAATCTGGAGTCACCTGCTATTATAAACTTGGGTTGTACTGAGGGTGTGTGGGCATCTTTAAGTAGGAGTTAAAATGCATGATTTCTAATGCTACATGGGCTGAAGGGTGGCATCTGGTACTGGAGTCAACTATTACCCTTTTTGAAGTCACTTGTTATTATCAAAAATCTCATTCTCTACATTGAGACTGGCCATCTGCATGATATGCTCTTGAATCTGCCATAACATATGGCGCTTTGCATGGCTTGGGCTTTCATAGTTAGAACTCAGGCTTTCCCTCTTTGTGCCATACAAAATGTGGGCTCTCTTCCCTGCATCTCTGTTGGAAACAAATTTTGAGTTACATGCTATGAAACATGGCATTTTCTATGTATCTTTGCTGTTAACTTGGGCTCTCACCGTAGTTCCTCCGCATGAATTTGAATTTTCCATAATATATGGCACTGAGAACTCTACATTCTGTCTAAACATGAAGTTGGAATCCACTGTAACTTCGTATTCCATTTGCACTTCAAATGGTCTTCACCCGCATGCTATGACAGTTTGCATGTATTTTGGACTCCGCCATGCTTTGACATGTTCAACTCTAGATAAGTAACTCTTACTCTCCTTGTGATTTTTCTATCTTCTTTTATTAAAACATGTTGTTTACTCCATAGCTTTTATTGAAATAAGCTTTTGTGCATTTAAAATAGACTGAGCCCTATATCTTTTGATGGATGTTGTTCATTAATGAGGAATCTATCGGCTGCCATGGGTGTCTATATTTGATGTCTTTTAGTTGTCCCTCTGCTATTTCCATCCATTATGACTGAATAACCACTATTTGCATCCTCCTTCGAGTTGGTATTGTTGTCTCCATGTTCACTTGTGTCATTGCCCATTGTTGACTCCTCCACTGGACATCTGCAGTCTTTGTCTTGTACAGAGACAATGCTATTTGTATTTGAATTTGAAGCATCTTTGCTATCTTCTTTTATCCATTCTGTATCTGTTGTGTAAGAAATAGTGCAAAAATACACTGATTACTCCAATTTTGCATAACATATCACCCATGGGGTTTGAGCACGGGTTGTGACTCCCATGGGTAACCTTTATGACATGATGTTGAAATATAAAAAGATACATCCTCTGCATTCTGAATCTGGTTGAATAGAAAGTTGCATGCACTGAACTCTCAATTTGTTTTCCAAACATGAAAGTTGTATCAATAACATCATTATTTATTTTGATGGATACATAACCCTGCCATTTCAATCACACCAAGACAATGCTTGTTTGCTCAGTTTTGCATAAACATTTATTGATCTTAAATATGCACTGTTATGAACTGTATTCTCCCCTGTATATGCATATCACTTTTTTTTCACAAAGGTAGATCACAGTGACATGTATAGCACCATCATTTGATTTTCATGTATAACAGTAATAGAATTTGGCCTTCATTATGATAAATACTGCATTTATTTATCTGAATTTACATAACAGCATTTCAAATCATTGTTTATTCTTTCATAAGTACTCTGTTATTTGATCATTATTCTTTGTTATGCACATTTTACTTGAATAACACAATTGTCTATCCTCCTTTTGCATATGATCATTTTCAGCATCATTACTGTGCTCTTCTTTGTTTGGTCCCTATGTAGCTACTTTTGATCATTCCTTTCCTTTTGTTCTACAAATTTATAACAACATTTGATGATACTATTCTTACTCTTATGGCATCTACATATCAGCACCCATAGTGTCGAAATCTATAGCAGCATGTATGCACCCTATAGCAACTTTTTATATACTGTATTTCATATGCACACAACTGCATCTTCTCTTTCTTGAACTCATGAACATCTAGCATTGCTTTTATTTTTAACAATGCATATTAAGAAGTTCAAGCATGGGCTCATGATACTCACTGCATCTTTCAAATATAGCAAAGGCTTCCATAAAGATATGTCCTTTTGATGTTATTATTTTGTCAATGTACATGCATACCTTCCTATTACATTGATATCATCAGTAGATATGCAGTTTAGGGAGTTTGACTGATGTATGGTGTTTTTCAATGAGCTATGCATTGCTTAGATCCAATTGGATCTAACATCTTTTCCACCATGATGGTGCAGGAAACAGGACCAACAAAAGACCTAGGATGCAGGATAGACAAAGACAAGACCAAGAAATGAAGACTCAGATGATGCAGATGAATAACTCTAGAGACTAGAAGACCTCTTAAAGGAAATACATAGACCCTAGACTTCATCATGCTTCCCTCTTACTTTCTTCTGGATATGTACTCTAAGTTTCATTATGCAAGATGTAACCTTGAAGAAACACTTGTCTAATACATTCAGTTTGAATGTACAATGTAATGATCTTTTATGAATTTGAAATTGTGAATTTGATCAAAACTTAGAGTACAAAAATTGTCTGAAAATATGAATGTAATAGCAATGTATTTCTTTTCCATTGGCTGAATGTATTTCTTTTGTATTTCTTACTGTTTTATGATGACTATCCAGCATGTAAAAAATTTGGGTAACATGTTTTTTGAGATATATTTTCGTGAACTAATATATGTATTCTTTAGTAATAGGTAATAGATTTCTTGACAAGGTATTCATTGATTTTATTCATGCAAACTGTTCTTTTGCTGGAAATACTTATATGGAAAAGTAGAATTTTCTCGGTCACCATCAATGTTAAACCTCTTAAATATTTGGTATGGATATGTTATCTGCATATATCCACTTAATACATCATTTAATTAGGATCTCATCCTTGTTCACCTAAGTGGGTGGCAGCTAATGGAGACACTATCTAAGGACTCTACCCTAGAAAGGGGTTGCGTAACCACTTCTACCATCCTTTAAAAGACTGGTTTTAAAGTTAAACCTGAACTATGATGTCTCTGTGAGTTACGTAGGCAAGGCCATCTATGATGAGCCCCCAGGGCATTAGGTATGGCCCTTAGGTCTTGTAATTTTGAGTTCTTTCTTGATCTTTCCACCCCTACTGGATTGTTTGCATTAGTTGATTATATACAAGATCGACCATCAAAAGACTAAAAAATTGCACCCTAAATTCACTTGAAGCATCAGATACCCCGAAGACAAGAAGAGAGAAATACAAACAAACATTGTCTATCTCTTCCTGTCTTTGGAGCATCTAAAGCTTCAAGTCTATCAAAAGAAGGAGAGTGATGTTGACTACCACATGAAGTTGCGGTATGATATGCAAATAAAATGTGTAATTGAACGTAAATACAGAATACACGGTGTAAAACATTTCCCTTTGGATGTTCCAAAACTAGCAAATTTGGTTGATGAGTTGAGTTGTCTAGGTGATGAATTAAAAAAAAATTAAAAACATTTTTGTACATTTGTACATATTTTGTACAGATACAAATTGAAATCTTCTACATTGTTACTTTCCAAAAGATTTGTAGTTATTATATCATGCACTGTGAAACCTTTATTTTTTAGAAGTAGGCAAATTTTATTTTTTACAGTGTTTGCAATGGTTTTCCATATTTCTTGCACATTTATCTGAACAATAATTTCCTTGATAGTCACAGTTTTCATCACACACAGTCATAGGAGAAATTTTGATGGGTCAATGATGACCAATAATCTATCCATTTCCCATGGATGACATGTCCAATGCAATAGGATCATTACCTTCTGGAACATCAAAATTGGTTTGTCATTAGTTGTGAGTAGAATATTAAAATGTGTTCTACCTATTGTAAAAAGTGGCATATTGTAATTTTTTGTTATACATTTTTTTTAAATCTATACTAGTTTAGTCTAGATGGAAATATGTAGATTGACATGTCACAAATTCTTAGACCCTACTTTTTTGTGTTCCTTCATGTGCTTCAACAAGATAGTCAATGCAGAGTGAAGAATAATTTAGTTTTTGACCCTGAAAATTTCAATAGTCAGTAGAGTAATAGAGTGTCTCTCAAAATTATAGGAGAACTTGTATATCTTATCCTTCTTCTCTAGCTTGTGTCTCGCTTGTCATTAAGATCACCAAATCTATTAATATCTTCAACAAATATGCAAAGCTAGTTGGCCTTACTAATGTTGACAAAAACCATTAGATGTTCACATCTTCAAGGTCTAAGGCATTAGAAGATTCTAAAACATCAGATTATTTCATCAAAATATTCATAAACCTTTTTAACAGACACATATTTTGAATATTGAGTCAAATTTTCTGAGGAAACGTACTCTTCACTACAATTTGTAGTAGGATAATTCAAAAGGAATAACTTTCTAACCTTATAAAAATATCATAGGTTAATTCTTGGGAATATATTCTCTTGTAGCCCATGGTGCCCTAGCAGTGGTCTTACCATATTAAAATCCCAAATTTATTACCTTGCAATTAATTTTTTAGTTGCAAAAATTAAAACTTAGATGAAATCACATTATATGCTATATTATTCGTTGACTCATGGGAATATGGGCTCTTGTATCCCGCAGTGCCCTAGAGTGGTCTTACCATTACAAAATCACAATTTTATTAACTTTGAATCCAATCTACAATTGCAAAACAACAAAAATTAGATTAAATAACTTTAAATCCTATATTAGCTTCTTGGTAAATTGCAATTTCACCTGTTATGGTTTGAAAAATCACAATTTCACCTGTATGTTTCAGTTTGAGATGTAGAGGTAGTGGTAGTTTCTATGTTAGTTTTTTTTGTTTTCTTTTCTTTTCATTGTCCTCTTATTATACTCTTTCAAAATATATTGTAGATCATCACCTCCCCATGTGATGATCTTATTGTTTTATCTTTTCTTCCTGCTCACCAATTTACTAGCTCTATCATAGAGGTAGGGGAAGAATATCAGTATGAATGCTCAATTCTTGGTCAGTACCATGTGAATGGATATTGCCCAAGATCAGTCTGGATCCTTACAGTGCTGAAATATTTTCTAAACATTTTTTTAGTTATTGAAAGTTGACCTTCCAAGCACCTGAATAAATGAGATTGAATAGACCCTCAAAACTAGTATTCTGATTTGAAAATCATTGAGATTCAATCCTATGCTGCATACTCTTCAAAATATACCCTCTTCTCTTCATAATGTCACAAAGGTCAGAGAAAGAGTGCACCTTTTATTTTTTTTGAGATTCAACCCTATTTGGTTGAAGGAGACACTAAATAAAGTATCAACTAATTTTTTAATTAGACCTTAGCCTGCCTTGTCAAAGGAAAATTAATAACAACATATACCGGGTGGAATTAACGTGAAGCTAGGAAAAGATGTATAAGTCTCTACCCTTCTCCTCTTTTATTGAAAAATTGATTTACAATCAACAAAGAATAGTCAACTTTCAAAGGGTCACATGATTCATGGGACACAAGATAAAACCCTTCAATTTTGTCAAACCTTTTCCATGTGTGAATAAAACTTCAAATCATAAGTGCAAATTATGCATTGATTCCAACCTCACGTAGCTAGCAAATTAGTTTCCTTCCCATTTCATCAAGATACCCTTTAGATGCCCTTTGGATCGTTGAGAACGGTAAAACATGTATTATGCTAACACTACGCATCTTCTTTGGTACCACATGTGAATCCAAAATAAAAACTTCATTCATTTAAACATTTGTATTTGATTCAAACAATGTGCCTTTAAATAGGAATCACATAAGATAGATCCAAAAAGTGGTAATCAAAACAGATAACTGTAAAATAAAAAATTAACGTGTAGATATGTAAATGTCAATAGTTACATCCACTTAGGTTGGCGCAAACACATTGATACTAAAAAATCTAACACCACATGCAAACAATCAATGAGTCTTGAGATATAGCAATTAGAATCATACTCGTAGTATAGTTGAGCATCTAGAACTTGAATGGAAGTAAGATACCAACAATACCCACACTGCAAGCTCTAAAAATGAAATGCAGATAATTTAGATTTATCCTTTGAAATCTTCTTTGCCTTCGGTATCTTAATAATGTTTGGTACACAAACATATCTAATTTTCCCTACAAAATTAATTGACATGAAACTATGGATATATCATCTTTACACTTCTGTAAACTTAACTCCCAAACCATATATAAGCTTAGCTTCAAAATGAAGAAATATGGTACAATTTTGTAAGCTAGAGACATTAACATTGGCACATCATACTTGACTTGTTTCATTGCAACAACCTATTAATCAGAATATTTTTATATGGAAGGGTTATTTAAGTTAATAAGACATTTTTAATGTACTAGTACTTGCACCGATAAGAGGTGAAAGGGTATAGCTGATAGGTAAATAGAAGGAAGATTTAAACTAATTTTCATATTATGTAATCAATTAAATGAAAATATAGGTCTTTACACATGTATCATTGTATACTATAATTTAGTAGATTTCTTTGTTCGTTTGTTTTTTTTTTTTTATAGATTTTGATTCTTTTGAATTATTATCATCCACTTTCGATCAACCAAGGTTATATAAGTATGTGTTGAGATCTATAATGTCAAGGAGATCAATTATGGAAGCAATGCTCTACACCCGAACAAGTTGGAAATCTCAACATCTTGAAATTATTTCTTACATATCAAAGTTAATATTCTGTGTGATTTGAACCCAAATGAGTATCGTGGGACCTGGGTAATATCTGGCTCAAGAAATTTTAAGTACATGTGAACTTGAGCCTTGTGAAAAAAGAGGACCATCAACTAATAGTTCATATCGAATGTATGTGATACTGAATACTAAAAATCCAATTGTTTGAATTAATAGGAAGAACAATTAAACAAATAAATGAAATGCTTATTTCTACAATGTTGAGAATTGAATAGGTGCCTATGAACCAGATTAATTCCTTGTATTACATCTATCATTCAAAATTAGGTTCACTTTTGTCTTGCAAAAAGCATAGCTTGGCAATGCTATATTCTCTCATGAACTTCACTATAATTGAGAAACTTGTTTATACCTTGCAACAGGATTTTAGTGTCAATCCTAGAAAATATGGATAAGCTGACCAAATTACAAATGATGTCTATGATAGTGAATCAAGTGGATGATTTGGTATCATAAAATCTAGAGGTGATTATTTTGCACTTATTTTTCATATCACATTATGTAATCAGTTAGTGTAATGATACCACAAGAGTTAGGGATGGTGATTCATCTACAAGTAGTTGAGATAGGTATACAAGAGTTTCATAAAAATAATTAAATACTATTAAATAATATACAATTGAAATGAGATAAATAAAATAACATGTTTGAAAATCAATTATGTATTTACTCTCATTAGGTAAAATAAATAGACATTAAATAAAGTCATTAGAATTATATATTTTGTGCTTATACTTATAAAAGGTATACAATTCATTAATAATATAGAAATTTCATGAAAAATACAAACCAATAATATATATTTACAAATAATAGTAATAGAGAAATTGGGAAACAAAGAAAAGAGTAGTCATAATTATGTCTATGCCCACTATGACTCAACATTTGCAAGGTTCGTAATCTTTATGGGGCC
>MU225994.1:999997-1011901 GCA_018584345.1 Thuja plicata
GAAGATGAGATCACAGCGGCACAGTGGAGTATTCCAGCAAGTAGTTCAGATACCAAGGAGATTGAAGACATACTGGACAGTCATTTTGGTAGAAGCACAAGGAACAGGACATATGAAGAATATCTGGCCAAGTGGAAAGGATGACCTGTTGAAGATTCATCATGGTTGAAAAGGGAGGAGGTTAACCGTCTTGGTTTTCCTTTTCACACCTGAGTCGTGATAAGGTCAATTCTCAAATTACCCCGGGTGTCTGATGCAGGAGCATTATGGGTGTAAGGGCAATCTTGCATCACCCAAAAATATGTGTTTTTCTATTCAATAAGGGCTATTTTGTACAAAGCTGCTATTTTTGGAAACTTACTATTTTTAGTAAGTCGGTCATTTGAACTCAGAATGTTCTAATTTTATAGGTGAAGGTTCATCTTAGTCATATAAGAATGCCAGTTGAATTTCATTGCCAGATCATCTGTATTGGCAAAGTTATTAAGGATTTACTGTTGAGATTTTTGGGTGCAAAATCTTTGAGCTCAATTTTCAGGACCTTAGAGGCTTCGGATCGAGGTCAAACCCCTAGCTAACTAGCGCTTTGTAAGACAAGCACTGTAGATCGCAATCTCCCCTTTCCGGAAAGTGGTTATAATATCCAAACGGAGCTACGGTTCAAAATTTATGGCTTCTGAAAGTTGGGTTACCTAATCTCATGTTTTGTAAATATTTAAAGCCGACCCTTTTGTAATAAAAGTGAAAAATAATTGAATGCTAAGGGTAGTCAGCCTTAATGCCTAGATTTATAGAACCTTCTTGGGCGGTGGAAATTGTCTATATAAAGAAGGCCCGTAGTGTTGTCTAGGGAAATTCTAGGTAGGTCTGGGTAATAATTCAAGGCTTTGTCCTATAGAATATTGTAAGGGGAATGCCCATGTGGCTTTGCATATTATAATTCTAAAAGTTTGTAATTCCACATTTGTGGAGATAATAAGAAGCCCATTTTCTGTTCTTGCAAATTGTTGTTGCTTCTCTATTTCTGTTATGTGTTTGTGGCATTAAGGAGAGCACCTGTTATGCCATGTATCCCCGTCCCTACATTTTGTGCGCAAAATGTTGGGTCCCCCTTTTTTTTTGCTTTTTGTTTTCTTTCTTCTTGCGTCTTTGCCTTGTCTTTCTGTCCCTTTTGTTTTCTTTCTCCAGGGTTTTCTTCCCCGTTGTGTTGTTTTGTTTGTTTGGTTTTCGCCTCTGAGACTCCGGTCCTGGAGGTCATCCTTTGGTGAGAGTCAGATTCCAGACTCTGGGATTATTTGCCATGATGATTCTTAAGATTATCATTGCGAGGAATCCTCGGGCCCAAAGTCTGAAATTTTTACCAACCCGAGATCGCCAAATGGAGGATTACCTTTTACCGTGGGTATAAATAGGACCTATCTGTCACTTTCACATTTACCACAATTAAGACTTCCAAGAACTTAGAGTGAATTAGCAGAGCGATTTCAAAGTGATTAACAGAGCATTTTCAGAGAGTTTGCAGTAATCAGTGCTTAACATTTTCAGTCGTTCTTAGACAAATACGAGTGCTTCATGGTGGTGACTCTGACCGTCAGATAACTCGAGCTGTTGCAGAGCTCCTGCGATAAATCTTCCTTTTTCCTCCACCTTCTGCATTCTTAGGTTGGTTTTCCCACTTTCCCTTCGTTCTATTTTCTCTTCCGCTCTCTGGTTCTCTTTGGTTTTGTTTCATTTTTTTTGCTTGTTTTGTCTCGTTTTGTTTCTTTGTTTTGTCTGGTTCATGTTTTGGGTTTTTGCCGCCCGTTGGTGAGTCAGCTCTGCCAGAGTGTTTTCTACCCTCTGTGCAGAGGTGGTCTGTCTGTAAAGTTTGTAGATAGTTGTATATATGTTTCTACCTCATCTGGTTTTCCCACAGGTGTCATCCTGCATTGTATATTCATGTATATATGTATATAGTTTGTAATATAGCCTGTGTTTCTCCTTGTTTCTATGTATATATCCCTTGGCTTCGTGTATATCCTTCCAGGTGACTCACCAAGCTGGTTGAGTCACCTTTGTGTCTGGTTTTCTGCCTCCCAAGCTCACTTCAAGGCAGAAAACTACCTGTTTGAAGTTTGGCTCTCGGCTGGTTTCAAACAGGTGGTTTTCTCTCTCCTCCATGAAGTCTATCAAAACCTCATTAATGTCCCATGCGCGCAATCAATTCCAGTCAAAAGACTTTCCCTTTTCGTGCGTTCGGGAAATTGGTTCCACCGTCATCACCATCACATCCATTTAATACCAACGCACGTGGCGCCCACGTGGGCGTGATGACTTGGCTTTTTATATATTCTTGCTAACGGTCATTTCTCCGGGTTTCGGGTCTCCTACCCTCTTCCATCCTGTGTCCTTGCCAAGTGTGATAAAATCCCCAGACCTGGATGTCTAATAGAGTAATTTTACGATGTGTTTTTCTTTTTCAATTATCTTTGCGTGAAATTAACTTTTCAGGAAAAGCCGACGTCGCAGTGGTAAGATCTCTGGACCCCAGAGTAACCCTTTCATTCTGATAAAAAAAAAAAATTTGATGGTCGCTTTGCCTTGCAGGTTCTCAAAGTTTATCTATCAATCATGTCTGAAGCATCCGCGTCCTCCCTGCCCGGAAGTCTAGAACTTCCTTCCACAACAACCACCAGGGTGGCCGTAAAGTCCAAGATGGAAAGGGCCTTGGAGAAACTGCCCCTGACCATGAAGTTCGTGCAGAAAAACACTATCACAAGCTCAAAGATTGAGTCCAAGATTAAGCTTATAACTGACACCAGTATTGGAACTAGGGCAGAGATGCAGGCCCTGGTAAAAATGATGCACATCCAACGACAGGCTGGAGATCAATTGGCGATCAATGTCGGAGGCTCTGGGATCCTCCAGGCAGCTTGCTTCCCATGCTCCGTGCAGTCTCCGGAGCTCATCTTAACACTAGCAACCAACTACAACTCCTCCATTCAGGCTGTTATGCTTGCGGCCACACAACGTGAGGGCTACCCCACTCCTCTAGTATCCCTCGACCCAGACACATTCTGGGCGGGATTGGGAATCCCATAATTTGACAGAGCCGCAGTGGTTACAAGGGTTGATGCCTTAGACCAGTTTACACAACTGGAAGATGCTACCCGGGTGTACATGAATACCCACTGGCTTAAGGCCCCAAAGAGGGACCCAAAGAGGATGAATATAGAAATCCCCCACTCTGAGTTTAAGGAGAGCATCCAAATGGAGATAATAGCACTAGTCTGGGTATTTGGGCAACCCTCCGCCTAGGAGTTTTCCAAATGGATGTACTATTTCCTCCTTGGCATGGCCACTAAGGGAGAATTCTTCGACTGGGTGACAATAATTTTCAGTCACGTCGACTCCCAGTTCCTTTAGCTGGACAGGAAGAAGAAGTTCTCTATGTCTTCTTATGTTTCCTGGGCCTTAGCACAATAGAGGCCCCATTCCAATGGCCTACTTACAGATGGCGTGCTCAGGATTGGCTCGGGGCAAAAGGCACCATGGGACTATTTCCCACAAATTCAATGGGAAGCCAACTTCCCCAGTTTCTGCCGGGTAAACAACTCATTCGTTTACTACCATCTGCTCACCCCCACCTGGGATGCTGGATACCGCCTATCTTCAGAGGCAATGAACTTGGTCTAAAATTATGGACATTACTATATTCAATTCCAACAGCACATATACATTAGGGTTGCCGGCTTCTCTGGAAAACCCTACTTGTTGCCCAAACACTGTGGGGACAAGATCGTGTTGTTGAAATACTACAGGCAGCTAATCGAGGTGCATGCCCTCTTTGCCCTCAATAAAATACCCAACATTCCATTCCCAATCACCTATGGGAATTACGCCTGCACTCTGGCCACCGCGAAGGAGGCAGACCCTGAGCTGAAAAGTTATAACCTCCAGAAATTCTATCTGACGCGAAAGAAATTTGATCTGCATGGGAAAATAGCAATGACACTGCCCCGGGCTTTGGAGCCCCATTGTATACATATGGAGGACTTCTGGGTAGACTGCCAAGATGATGTGGAGGTGCGAAACTGGCAATATGTCAGGATGATAGACGGAATGATGCAACTGTTGAAACTTTGAAAGTTCCCAGAGGATTTCTCAGACACCGCCCCCACCATCGACCCCAAATACAAGGTCAAGGGGATCGATAAAATGGCTCTTCCACCAGTGGATTGGGCCACCCCGGAGGGGCCCATGATTAAGGACTTCACTCGGGAGGTGGTCGAGTGAAGTCACACCTATTTCAAGAGGGTGTGCCCCGGGAGTACTCGCCAAGCTCCCTCACCGGCGCCAAAATCAACACCACAGTCGGGACCCAAATTAACCCTAGGGGCCGGGACTTCTTCACAGGGGGTAGACAAAGGAAAAAGGATAGACATGACCCCTCTTGCGCAATAAGTCCCCATACAGGAATAGATCAATCAGTCGGTGGTAGCCTCCCAGCAAATGAGGGAGCAGTTAATAACGAGGCTAATCACTCCCCCGCTCATGGCTGGACCAATTCATCCCCCTTCCTCCCCGTCGCTGGCAGCCCTAATGATGAAGGCAACAGGGGTGGATCCCATGGAAGTGGTAGTAATAGCCGATGCGGGGCCACCTTTGATTACCCAGAGGAAAAGGAAGCACATCAAACAGGTCAAGGCAGAGCTGATACCGGCGCCGGAGACATCCCTCCCCCGAGAGATAGAAATTCTTTCTTGCAGTTCCCCGGAGCCAAAAAAAGAAACAAAGCCTACAGAGGTCCCAGCCAGTCCCCCTCCAGAAGAAGAATTTGATGTATTTACAGCCGATGAATTTAGGAATTTGCAGGGGGAAGATACCAAAGTAGAGACAGAGGTCCTGGAGACAGAGCAAGGGGTCGCAGACCAAGAGGACCTGGTGCAAGAAAAGCAAACAGAAGAGCCGAGACCAGAGATTATCTCTAGGGCTGAAGAAATACAGGCTCCGAGAGTGGGCCAACAAGAAAAAATTAAACAAGTGGCATCCGCTAGGGAAACTGGACCTTTGAGAATAACTGTAACCCCAGCTGCCTCACTCCAAAGGCCACTCCCAGGAGAAACCTTTAGGTAGGTTATCATAGCGGCCCAAACTCTGAATCTCGGCCCAATACCTCCCCTACTGCCAACAGAGGAAGAGACCCTGGTAGAAGAAGAAGAAAAGCAGCTCGAGAAAGAAATCCCCGAAGAAGCCTACCAAGGTCCAGACCCAGCAATAGGCATACAGGACAAGGCTGAGGAGATGGGGGTTGACGAAGAAAATATTGCTACAGAAGAGGTCAGGGCAGAGAGGACAGATGAGGTCCCCACTACTAAGGAGAGACAGCAACAAGCCACTAGAGAGGAATCAAGGGAACAAATCCTGGCAGGAAGGCCACCTCTCCCACCTCAGTGGTTGGTGGAAAGCAAGAAAAGGAAAGCCCAGTCTGCCCCTATGATTCCTCTCTCCCTGGTAGAAATGATGGCCCAAGCCCAGGCCACGCCAAAGGCTAAGAAAGCCTGGACAATTCATACTCTTCAAACTGGGCCGGGAAGAGAAACAGTTGCCATTGTGGCAACACCTCCCCCAAATGCCGATGAAGCAAGCGTGGATCTCGCAGACTACAATGTTGTAGAGGTATCCCTAGGCAAAAGGGGAAAGCAAGGAGAAGTAGATTTTCTAAAGGAGGCAGCAAGGGCAGTGGAGGCCCGATATAAAAAGGAGGCCCAGAGGCTCAAGACCGAAAAAGAGAAGAATGCAAACCTTATGGGGTTGCTTACTGAGTTGGCCCGACCAATCAATGCCGCCCCTCTAGAGGCCTCCACCTTAGAAGAATTACCGCAGAGTGACATAGACTCCCTATGGTTGATGAAAAAGAAAGCTCAGGCAGTGGACGAGTAGGTCGCCCTGTAAATAGGAAACACCTAGCACTTTCTGGCGTCCACCCTCCCTAATTTTTACATGGCCCGGTAGGTTATTCATCAAGCAGAAGCGCTTATTGAGGAGTGGGAGGGTGACGACGAAAATCACCATGCATGGAAGGTAGCGCTCAAAGAGCTTCTTACCTTGGGTGAGGATATGGTTTCCGAATCCAAAATTTTGGGTGAGGAATCATTTGATTTTGTAAGGACTTAGCACTCCAGGCTTGACCTCACATTGGAGGTGACCAAGAAACTGGTAGAGTCCTTGCAAGAGAAGGTAAAAATGGTGAAATATTCTTCCAATTTATTTAAGTCTTTTGTAATAAAGGTTTCCGGGGCTGATCCCCTTAGCCCGGACACATGTACCCCTGAAGATTCAATTTTGGGGAGTTATGATGAAATAATGAGGTCCCAGTATCAATCTCCGGAGGGGATAGATGGGGCCCAAATGGCAAGATTAACCTGCATGGTACTTAGTGGTCATGACGCGGCAAAGATGGTGGATGAATTCAAAGAAAATGTTTCAGACCTAGGGGAACAAGTTGAAGTGGCCAAACACAGAAGGGCCAGCCTAAAGGATATCGATGAAGATTGTATATCCCACCTCCTCCAGGCTTTCAATGATAATAAGTAGCTCTCCGGGGAGAATCTAGAGTATGAGTGTTCTTTATTCTTGTGGGAGGAAAGTTCCCGAATCCCTGAGTCCCAGATCCTAAAATTTTGTATTCTTTCAAGTGATCCGTGTCCCGGTCCCTGAGGTCGACCGGTCACTTTTAGAAGTGGTTAATAAAGACTGTCAGAAGGTGGTTGGCCACATCAAAGAGGCGATGACTCGGTAGTTGGTTTCTGACAGGGTGATCTTCTCAAGGCGCCGCTCAGAGGTACACCTGGCACATTGGAGATAGGGCACCGCATTTCCTATTTATGAAACATGTAGCCTCGGTCCCCGGGGGACCTACTTTCTTCTTCCTCCTTTTTGGCCCTCTTCTCGAGGCTGATTCTTCCACTGTATTTTCTTGTCTTATTCTTAGGACATGGCAGACCTATTCTATCTCCAGGTCTTTTATAGGGTGGCACAGGTAGTACCGGCCCCTAGATATTGTATTCTATTGAAACATGATGTAAATTAGGGTTAGGGTTAGAGGAGTTGTATAAATTGCCAAATTGGCCCATTTCCAAGGGTCGGCGAAATTTATGATTTTGTTGTCCATAGCAATAGCAAAGTGATTCCTGGTTTTAGTTGCAGAGCTCAATGCTTCATTGTTATGTTTCACATAGTCAAATGCTCCCCTGGAGCCACTATTGTATCACACACCAGTGATTGCTGGAAGGAATATTAATAAAGAAGGAAGGATTCCCAGCAATGATGTTGTTGATATTCCTGCTTCTAAGTTAATGGTATTTCATGTTTTGATGTTCTTTATGTCTTCTACTCTAATATGATAAAGTAGATTAATGACCTCTTTACTCTTGCTACTGATAAAATGCTAGCTGATGGTTACGTATTTCTTCAGTATTTAGTATATTTTATCAGAGTATTATTGATGTTTTAGAAATGTTAGCATGACTATAGCTAGATGAAAAGTTTCTAACCCTACAGGATCTTTTTCGCTTTATTTTCCAAGTATAGAACGCTAGGGAAAACCTTACTTTGATGAATCTCCGAAGAGAATGAGTTGAAGAAACCATCTATCCCCCTCGAAAATAGTCACCTCTCCCAACTGAGCCCTGCACCGTCATGACCCGACACCCAGGTGCTTGAAGGCCCAGAGAATTCATTTCCCCCAAATAACCTTTGCAGGCAGAGTTGGCCGGTTTCCCCAGAACTCAGTGACAACTTATGAATTTTGGTGGACCCGGTCGGAAAAACCCTATCAATAGCACCTTTCATCAAGTGGTATCAGAATAGGAGTTCCTAAGTGTGTAAACAGATCACCGACTGTGTGGTAGTTTTCACCAAGACCGTGGTTAGGGTTTCAGTGCACATCACAAAAATTCCTCCATGAAGGGAACGTCACAGAAGAGATGGTGTTGTGACACCTAAGGTTAAAGAGCTCCAAAGACAAGTGCGAGCATTGCAAGAAGAGATTCACAGAGGAATGAATCTTAATGTTAGATATGAAAGTGAGGATGAAGCCAAAGAAGGAAATGATGATCAAGAAGAAGTTGTAGTTTTGAATCCAGAAGAAGAAAGACTTTTCTGAGCCATTTCCAAGATTGGGAAAAGACCTAAGATTGAGGTTCCTACATTTTCAGGGAATCTCAACCCAGAGGAGTTGATTGACTAGATCAATGAATGTGAAGAATATTTTGAGTATGAAGATATTGAGGATCCTGATCGGGTCAAGTTTGTGAAGGCTAGACTGAAGGGTCATGCGAAGATCTGGTGGCAGGAGATCCAATTGGAGAAAAATCAAAGAGGAAAGGATAAAATCACAAGATGGGATCAGATGGTGGATAAGTTGAAGTGACAGTTCATTCCTATTGATTATGAGCTTGACCTACTAAAGAAAATGCAAAGTTTGAAGCAAGCAGGAAAATCTGTCCAAGAGTATACGGAGGAGTTCTATCGAATCCTCATCTGAATAGGCCATGCGAAAGATGACAAGGAAAAAGTTGCCCGTTACCTTAATGGGTTGAGGTCGAGCATTCAGGAGGAGTTGAACCTAATTTGAATGAACAGTATTGAAGAGGCCTACCAGCTTGCCCTAAAGGTAGAGGAAAAGCTAAACAAGAAGTTTGAAAGCAGGCAAAGTGGAAGAGGACACGGTGGAAGATCTGGTGGATGATCTTATGGAGGGAGAAATGAAGATCAGAAAAAGAAGGATGAGGCCAGTAGTAGTCAGGGTTAGAGGGGAAACAATTTCAATCAAAATAATAGAGATCAAAGAGGAAGAGGATGCAGACAAGGATCAGGAAGAGGAGGCTTTTGTGGAACATGTTTTCACTGTGGAGAAGAAGGTCATAGGGCATATGAATGTCCTCAGCTCCAAGGGAGAACAAAGAGGAGAAATGAAGGACAGACCAGAGTTGCACATGTAGATGAAGATGCTAGATCATCACATTATGAAGATGCTGAAAGAGGAGAAACGTTGATTAACAGAAGAGTCCTACTGAGTGGTGAGAATGAACCTGAACAAAGGAGGATCCTGTTTCGCAATAGGAGCAAGTGTGAGGTTAAGTGTTTTGATGTGATTATTGATAGTGGAAGCACTAATAATTTGGTGTCAGAAGAGATGGTGACAAAGTTGAAGCTCAAGAGACAGAAACACCCACATCCATATCGGATTGCTTGGGTACACGATGACCACAAGGTCATGGTCAATGAACAATGCCTCGTGGAGTTCAACATTGACGGATACCATGATGACGTACTGTGTGATATCATATCTATGGATGTATGTCATATGTTGTTTGGTAGACCATGGTAGTTTGACAGATGTGTTGTACATGATGGTCGTGCCAATACCTATTCCGTGACAAAGGATGAAGTGCGACATAAGCTAAAGCCATTGAATGACAAAGAAGAAAAGGTATGTGGTAGTGCAAGAATAACTTTTATTGATGGAAGAAATTTTCTAGATGGTATAAGGCATGAGCATGTGTGTTTTTCTTTAATTCAAAAAGTTGGTAAGGAGGAAGTAGAAGATGTTCCTGTAGAAGTTGCAGATTTGTTGAATGAGTTTCAGGATATTGTATCTGATAATGTGCCTGATGGATTACCACCAGTCAGGAAGATCAGTCAAAGCGGAAGAGGTCATGGTGGATGATCTTATGGAGGCTGAAATGAAGATCAAAAAAAGAAGGATGAGGCCACTAGTAGTTAGGGTCAGAGGGGAAATAATTTCTGGAACCTTCGCGGGCAGTGGAAATTGTCTATATAAAGAAGGCCCGTAGTGTTGTCTAGGGAAATTCTGGGTAGATCTGGGTAATAATTCGAGGCTTTGTCCTACATAATATTGTAAGGGGAATGACCATGTGGCTTTGCATATTGTAATTCTAAAAGTTTATAATTCCACATTTATGGAGATAATAAGAAGCCCATTTTCTATTCTTGCAAATTGTTGTTGCTTCTCTATATCTGTTATGTGTTTGTGGAAGGGGAGCACCCTTCATCAAGTGGTATCAGAGCAGGAGTTCCTAAGTGTGTAAATAGGTCACCGACTATAAGACAGTTTGCACCAGGATCATGGTTAGGGTTTCAGTGTGCATCGCAAAAATGCCTCCACGAAGGGAACATGGTGGAAGAGCTGGTGTTGTGACACCTGAGGTTAGAGAGCTCCAGAGACAAGTGCGAGCATTGCAAGAAGAGATTCACAGAGGAATGAATTTTAATGTTAGAAACAAAAGTGAGGATGAAGCCAAAGAAGGAAATGATGATCAAGAAGAAGTTGAAGTTTTGAATCAAGAAGAAGAAAGGTTTTTCCAAGCCATTTTCAAGATTGGGAAAAGACCTAAGATTAAGGTTCTTACATTTTCAAGTAATCTCAACCCAAAGGAGTTGATTGACTGGATCAATGAATGTGAAGAATATTTTGAGTATGAAGATATTGAGGATCCTGATCGGGTCAAGTTTGCGAAGGCCAGATTGAAGGGTCAGGCGAAGATCTGGTGGAAGGAGATCCAATTGGAGCGAAATCGAAGAGGAAATGATAAAATCACAAGATGGGATCGGATGGTGGATAAGTTGAAGCGATAGTTCATTCCTGTTGATTATGAGCTTGACCTACTAAAGAAAATATAAAGTTTGAAGCAAGTAGGAAAATCTATCCAAGAGTATACGGAGGAGTTCTATCGAATCCTCATCCGAATAGGCCATGCGGAAGCTGACAAGGAGAAAGTTGCCTATTACCTTAATGGGTTGAGGCTGAGCATTTAGGACTTCAACCTAATTCGAATGAATAGTATTGAAGAGGCCTACCAGTTTTCCCTAAAGGTAGAGGAAAAGCTGAACAAGAAGTTTGAAAGCAGGCAAAGCGAAAGAGGTCGCGGTGGAAGATCTGGTGGACGATCTTATGGAGGTCAAAATGAAGATCAGAAAAAGAAGGATGAGGCCAGTAGTAGTCAGGGTCAGAGGGGAAATAATTTCAATCAAAATAATAGAGATCAAAGAGGAAGAGGATGCAGATAAGGATCAGGAAGAGGAGGCTTCCATGGAACATGTTTTCACTGTGGAGAAGAAGGTCATAGGGCATATGAATGTCCTCACCACCAAGGAAGAACAGATAGGAGAAATGAAGGATAGGCCAGAGTTGCATATGTTAATGAAGATGCCAGATTGTCACATTCTAAAGATTCTAAAAGAGGAGAAATGTTGATTAACAGAAGAGTCCTACTGAGTGGTGAGAATGAACCTGAACAAAGGAGGAGCTTGTTTCACACCACGTGCAAGTGTGAGGGTAAGTGTTGTGATGTGATTATTGATAGTGGAAGCACTAACAATTTGGTGTCAGAAGAGATGGTGACAAAGTTGAAGCTCAAGAGATAGAAACACCCACATCCATATCGGATTGCCTGTGTACACGATGACCACAAGGTCATGGTAAATAAACAATGCCTCGTGGAGTTCAAGATTGGTGGATACCATGATGAGGTACTGTGTGATATCATATCTATGGATGTATGTCATATGTTATTTGGTAGACCATGACAGTTTGACAGATGTGTTGTACATGATGGTCATGCGAATACCTATTCTATGACAAAGGATGGAGTGCAACATAAGCTAAAGCCATTGATTGACACAGAAGAAAAGGTATGTGGTAGTGCAAGAATAACTTTTGTTGATGGAAGAAATTTCCTAGATGGTATGAGGCATGAGAATTTGTTTTTTGCTTTAATTCCAAAAGCTGGTAAGGAGGAAGTAGAAGATGTTCCTGTAGAAGTTGCAGATTTGTTAAATGAGTTTCAGGATATTGTATCTGATAATGTGCCTGATGGATTACCACCAGTCAGGAAGATC
>MU225994.1:1014791-1025629 GCA_018584345.1 Thuja plicata
ATCTTAGTCATATAAGAATGCCAGTTGAATTTCATTGCCAGATCATCTGTATTGGTGAAGTTATTAAGGATTTACTATTGAGATTTTAGGGTGTAAAATATTTGAGCTCAATTTTTAGGACCTTAGATGCTCTGGATCAAGGTTGAAGCCCTGGCTGACTGGCGCTTTGCGATTTAGGCACTGTAGATCGCGATCTCCCCTTTTTGGAAAGTGGTTATAATAGCCAAACGGAGCTATGGTTCAAAAGTTATGGCTTCCGGAAGTTGGGCTACCTAATCTCATGTTTTGTAAATATTTAAAGCCGACCCTTTTGTAATAAAAGTGAAAAATAATTAAATGCTAAGGGTAGTCAGCCTTAATGGCTAGATTTATGGAACCTTCTCGGGCGGTGGAAATTGTCTGTATAAACAAGGCCCGTAGTGTTGTCTGGGGAAGTTCTGGGTAGATCTGGGTAATAATTTGAGGCTTTGCCCTACAGAATATTGTAAGGGGAATGCTCATGTGGCTTTGCATATTGTAATTAAGAAAGTTTGTAATTTCACATTTGTGGAGATAATAAGAAGCCCATTTTCTGTTCTTGCAAATTGTTGTTGCTTCTCTGTTTCTGTTATGTGTTTGTGGCATTAAGGGGAGCACCCTTCATCAATGAGCAATATTAATTCCTTGTATTGCATCTATCATGCAAAATTGGGTTCACTTTTGTCTTGCAAAAACTATAGTTTGGTAATGCTATCTTCTCTCATGAACTGCACTATAATTGAGAAGCTTGTTTATACCTTGCAACAAGCTTGTAGTTTCAATCCTACAAAATATGGATAAGCTAACCAAATTGCAAATGATTTCTATGATAGTGAATCAAGTGGATGATCTGGTATCATAAAATCTAGAGGAGATTGTTTTGCACTTATTTTTCTTATCACATCATGTTATCAGTTAGTGCAATGATACCACAAGAGTTAGGGATGGTGATTCATCTACAAGTAGTTGAGCTAGGTATACAAAAGGTTTCTAAAAATAATTAAATACTATTAAATAATAATATGCATTTGAATTAAGATAAATAATATAACATGTTTGAAAATCAATTATGTATTTACTATCATTAGGTTAAAAAAAAGACATTAAATAAAGTCATTAGAATTATATATTTTGTACGGAGAAAGAAAGAAAAGAGTAGTCATAATTATGTCTATGCCCACTATGACTCAACATTTGCGAGCTTCGTAATCTTTATGGGGCCAACTCTTTCATATTTAATTCTCTCGAAGGTAATAAATGGTAGAAAGATAAAAGAATTTTATTTACAATTAGAAATATATTAGATGTTTTGAAGATATTATCTTAATGATAATTTTTGATTTCAATATTAAAATAAAACAAAAAAAAAATACTTTTATATTAAAAAGATGCATAAATCTGTTTGTCTCAAAAGAATTATTAAAATTTAAACTTATCTTTAATGTGTATAAATTAAATTAAAATATATAATATCTATGTAGAAGGAATTATCTATGCAGTGCAAGTTCGTTGTCAATTCAAAAGTTTGAGAGTTGAGTTTTTGTAGGATGGGCTAAAAATGTATTTGTGAATCTTTACAAGTCATACCAATCATAACATGGAGTACAATTCAAACATATAAGATTGACATGCACACAATCAACATCAACACATTAGTAAAGGTCGCAATAGTGTTATCTTTCAAAAGTCTCCTTCAAGAAAAAGATTATGTTTCACCTGACATTCAAAATTTTGGCAATATAATTATTATTATATTAGTCAAAATCAATCAATATTTTGATAGATATGTTTTTTTTTAATTATATTGTTGTGTAGACATTTTTTTAGTTTATTATATTTATTTTTTAAATTTATTTTATGTTTTATATTGTTTATTTTTATTTATGTATATATGTATATTTAATCATGATAATATTATTTGGATTTTATATAAATACATATGAAAGAAATGACAATTATGACATAGATCTATCTATTTGGATTAACATTATAAGACAAATATAAATCATATAAATATAAAATAAATATTTTTAATATTTGTATTTGCAATCTACATTTATCTTTGATATGCTTAGTCAATGCTTGCATAAAAAGACTCACTAAAAAATTAGATAGACAACTTAAATTCATTCGAGTAAAATCACATAATCTTAAGCTTGTAAATGTTGACCATAACAATCTACAAAACCTTACCATCTATAACTATTACTAATATACAATCTATAAGACAAACATAAAAAATCATATTCAACACAATAGATATGAAAAATTATAAATAAGTAAATAGATATGAAAAAATATATTAAAAAATAAACATACTTACATAATAGAAATTTTTTCACTAATTACATTTCTAATCTACATTTATCTTTGATATATACTTAAATTAAAAAATAAACTCATTATAAAATTAAATAGTAAATAGCGAGCTTGAAAATCACTTGATTTCATTGAAATATATTGGTTGGATGCATCAATGAAGGGAAACACTAACATTTTAGATAATTAGTAAGAAAATTTGCCTTCGTTGCATTTTTAGGTAGTAAATGCTAGTGGTCAGTTTATTCAACGGTAATGTTTCAAAAGGATTTGAGGGCCAGGGCGATTTATTAGGTAGTGATCTTCATATAATTTACTTTTTACTACTTATCAAATTTATACATTAAAATTTTGACTCATTTTCTTAGTCATTTTTTCTTATTTTTGTACTCTAATTTTGAATCATTTTCTAGTAGTTTTTTTGGGCATTTTCTTTGCGCATTTATATTTATTTTGTCTATTATTGATGATGATCCAAGGATAGTAAGAAATAATGAATGAATGAATTTAGAATAACTGAGAGGGGGGTGAGTCAATTATCCTCGGGTCTAGATGTACCAATTAAAACTTTATAGCACTTTAAACAACTCAGTTCTGCTCGGCAGCAATAGCATAAGTCAAAAAGAAAAATATGCATTTTACTATTCAAATGTAATCAACCAGTAGAAACTTAAAAGTAAAACACAGCATAAACATTCACACAAGTTGACACTTGTATTTAATGTGGAAACCCAAATTGGGAAAAACCACTAGTAACATGCTACCAAGTTTTCACTCTTCTAAAGTGAGCTATGCTAGGAGCAAACCCTGTTAAAGGTTACAAAACACATTTCTAAATGTGACCTGGTTAAAGGATTTAATCACCCTGTCAGGAGTGGCCTTGTTAGAGGTCTTATAACATTCCACCTGAATGTCACCTTGTTCAAAGGATTTATACAATGACTGTTAGGTCAGCCTGGTTAAAGGATTTTGACTGATACAATGGTTAGAAAGTAATCAGCAGGTGTGATCTGATACATACAAATTACTTTGCAAATCCAGATCCAATTCAGCTCTTATGCTAATTCACTGAGTGGCCTCCATTCTCATTTCAATCTTCAGATCTGCTTGGAAATCTGGTAAGCAATCACTTTCGCAACTCTCTGCTTCTATGTGCATCCTTCTTTGCTAGATCATTCCAATCAGTCAATTAACCATGAAATCCTCTTGCATACACTTTTTACATACATCACTTCTTGAATAGCCCCTTGATTTTATCTTATACCTCTTCATCTAGGTAAAATAAACCTTTGCCGCTTAATCAAGATCATAGATCTTAGGTTAGGTCAGATCCGACAGATCTTTCCATCATTTAAATTTAATTTACTTCTCCCAAGTAATCACTAATTAAATCTTGGATCCATGTGTTAATTATAGTTACCCATGCATTTAAATAGTGTGGACCAATCATGCTTATCCTTAATTAACTTTACATATCCCAATAAATTCAATTATGTTGGCCAGAGATCTCAAATCTCAATAATTACCAAAATACTGTTGCTCGGCCAACACTGTGTTCTTCCACTCGGTCATCACTATTTTCATGGGCAATTTATTGGTGCTCGATCGACACTTAGAAATTATGCTTGGCATACACTAGTGCTCGGTCAACACAAACTTCGCTCGGCATATAATATTCCCGGTAAACTGACATCTTGACTTAGTGTAATAGATAAACAACACATTACTTTGCCAATGTGCCAATTGATCAAGTACCCTTGTAATTTCTCATAACTCAACCATTTCACTCAGTCTTCTTGTTATTCTTGCCTTCAAATCTTCTTCAATAATTAATAGATATATTACTCAAATAGATATCAACAGTCTCACTGGTTAAGGTTTGAGATCAATGACAAAACAACAATTGTTTACATTGTAGCTTTCCAATAATCTCCCTCTTTGGCATTGATGGCAACACTAAACATTAAAATAATAATTTTACAAACATAGTTACCATACAATCCAAAAAGTCTGCCTATGTTCCTTGATATGAACAAATCTTCATTAATGTCTTTAGCTTCATTTTGATTCTCATCTTTTAAAACATTTCTCCCTTGGTGTCTGTAATCACACTAAAATATTTCTATTTCTATTCATTTGTAGACTCTCTCTTTCAGTAAACTCTCCCTTTTTCTCTAAGTATAGTAAACTCTCCCTCTTTGACAACAATGCCAAAGACATTGACATCTTCATCATGCAGATTCTTCTGTTCTAACTCAGTATCATGTTGTTCTTGTCATCTTTCTTATGACTGATCCTCTTTTCTGTCCTTGTCTTTCTTTCACAGCTTTAGGCAGCATCCTAAAGTGTGACTGCTTGTGCATCAATGTGTCAAACATTTTGAATATAACATTTGATGCAACAGTTCCATTCTGAACTAATTAACCTTAGTTAGGGGTATCACCCCTAATTTACCTTGCAGATACTCATGAGCATCCTTGGGTAGTGCTTTTTTAAATATGTCTGCTAACTGTTCCTTAGTATGCACATATTCCAGTCTCACTTCCTTGTTTTGAACTAGCTCCCTCAAGTAATGATACTTGATAGCTATATGCTTTGTCTTAGAGTGCATCACAAGGTTCTTAGAAATATTGATGGCACTCGTATTATCACAATATATAAAAACTATTTCTGTGATCTCTTCTTTCATACCTTTCAGTAGTATCTTCAACCACACAATATTAGAGCAGTTAACTACTACTGCCACATACTCGACTTCAGCGGTAGATTGTGAGGTGCAATTCTATTTCTTGCTTGTCCATGAAACCAATCTCTTTCCCAAAAGAAATACACCACCTATGGTGTTTTTCCTATCATCCACATTTCTAGCCCAATCAGAGTCAGTGTAAACTCTAAGCTCAAACTTATCATTCTTTTGTAATACAGACCATATTCATCTGTTCCTTTCAAATTACTCAGAATTCTTTTTACTTCCATCATATGAGTTTCCTTGGGATTGGTAGAAAATCTTGCAATAATTCCAACAGCCAGAGCAATATTAGGTCTGTTGTGCACAACATATTGTATCTTTCCAATCATTGACTTGTAAAGGGTTTGATTCACTTATTTTGTATCATCATTTTTTGTTAACTTCTATCTAGTAGCCATCGGTGTACTCACTGGTTTTGATTCTTCCATTCCAAAAGTTTTGAAAACCTCCTTGACATATTTTGATTGAGTAATATAGATACCATTCTTTATTTGATATATTTGTAGGCCAAAAAATAATTTGATCTCACCAAACATAGACATCTCAAATTTAGTTTGCATCTCTTTTGCAAATGTTTGGCATAACATATCTTGTCCACCAAATATAATGTCATCAACAAAAATTTCAGCTAATAAAGTACCTTTATTTTGTTCTATCTTCAAATACAGATTGTTGTTTTCATTGGTTCTTGCAAATCCAATCTTAATAAATTAATTGTGCAATCTCTCATACCATGCTCTTGGTGCTTGCTTCAGTCCATATAGTGCCTTGTGTAGTCTACAAACCATGTTCCTCTTGCTTGGTTACACAAATCCATCAGCTTGTTCAATGTACACTTCTTCTTCTAATATTCCATTTAGAAATGTTGACTTTACATCCATCTCATAAACTTTAAAACCCTTGTAGGCTGCTTATGCAAGTAAGGTTCTGACTCCTTCCAATCTTGCAACTGGGGCGAGTGTTTCTCCATAATCAATTCCTTCCTCTTGTGCATAACCCTTGCATACCAGTCTAGCTTTATTCCTTGTTACTTCTCCATGTTCATTCAGCTTATTTTTGAATACCCACTTAGTACCAATTACATTTTTTTCATTCAGCCTAGGTACAAGTGTCCAAGTATTATTCTTTTCAATCTGTTCAATCTCTTCATTCATGGCTTGTATCCAGTCTTCATTTTCTAAGGCATCTTTTATTGTTTTAGGCTCAAAATACATAACAAGCATGTATCGTCTCTCAACTTACTTCTTGTCATAACTCTAGAATCCTTTGATCCTATGATTTGATCAGGTTTGTGGTACCTTTTCACATACTTTTCTATAGTAGGTTCTTTCTTTGCTTTAGATTCACTATTCTCGTTCAATTTAGGTTGATTTTGTGTCTCGACATCTTCATCAGATAGCTTGGAAATTACCTCTTGTTGTCCGACAATCTCATTTTGTGACTCGGCAGGTGATATATGTTGCTCGGCAACCTCATTCTTAGGTTCAAGTAATACATTAGAATCGTCCTCATCTAGATAGATAAATGATTTGTAACTTTCAGGTTCCTGTGTGTTTTCTACTTCGTTTCTTTCTACATATTCATCAATTCTAACATTTGCACTTTCCACAATTTTGTTAGTGTTAGAATTCAAACACTTATATGCTTTACTTTTAGTTGAATATCCAAGAAATATGCCTTCCTCACCTTTAGCATCAAGTTTTCCATTTTTGTTATCCTTTAGTATGAAACATTTGCTTCCAAAACCTTTGAAATATCTTATATTAGGTGCATGTATCCCTACCATAGCTCATAAGGTGTAGCATTAGTAACTTTCTTGACTTGTACATTGTTCAGGGTATAGACTGCTATACTTATAGCTTCTCTCCAATATTTATGTGCAACATTTTTCTCCATCATTAGTGTTCTGGGACAGTCCATGATAGATCTATTTCTTCTTTCAGCAATACCATTTTGTGGTGGTGTCCTAGGTGTGAACATCTATCTTTTTATACCTCGGTCATTGCAAAACATGTTAAACTCATTAGAAATAAATTTGCCTCATCGGTCAGATCTCAAACATTTCAAAAAAATTCCTGTCTCTTTTTCAACTTTTTCCAAGTACCACTTAAATAACTAGAATGCATCATATTTTTCTTTAAGAAACATAACAGTCATCATTCCAGAGTAATCATCAAAAAAATAGAATAAAATATCTATATCCACAATAACTTTTCTCACCAATGGGACCACAAAGGTCAGTATGGGCCAATTCCAGAATTTCCTCAGAAGTATGAGTCTTACTTTTGAAACAGGATTTAGTCATTTTTCCCAATTGACATTGCTTACACATTCCATTTTCAGGTTTCTTTAAGTTAGGAAGCCCTCTAACCTTTTTCAATTTGCTTATGCTTACCAAGTTATCAAAGTTTACATGACACAACCTTTTATGCCATAACCAAAAATCATTATATTGTGCAAACAAGCATGTCTCGTCAGCTAAGTCCAGATAGAACAAGTTACCTTTTGTTTTCTCTCCACTTCCAACTAGCTCTCCAGTGGCATCATAGATATTTGCCTTCTTGTGATAGAATTCAACTCTGTAACCAGAAGTATTCAGTTGTGCAACACTTAATAAATTATAGTTAAGATCATCAACCCAATATACATTGTCACATCTCATCTTGTTAGTCAATTTAATTGATCGTTTCCCTTTAACAAGACATTGTGCATCATTACCAAATTTACCATAACTGCCATTGCACTGATCTAAGGTTTCAAATTTATCCTTATCACCAGTCATGTGATATGAACAACCACTATCAATAATCCAATGGTCACCTTTACTCATATAAGAAATTAGTGCAATTTTCTCATCATCATCAGAATCATCTTTCATAGAAACATATACAACTTCTATATCATTTTCATCAAAATTATCAGATCCAATGTCAAAAGCTTCTTCATCTATATAGCAAGATTTCTTACCTTTGTCTTTGTAATCCTTATACTTTTTGAAGTCTCGGTCATCCTTTCTGTCTTTGTACTTATTGTCTCTTCTTTCATCTTTATCATTCTTATTAGGACATATAGCAACAATACGACTAACTTTGTTACATGAAAAACAAATGATAGGAAGTTTACCTTTGAATTTTCCTTTTCCTCTAGATAGTCATCTTTCCATAAGTGCCTCAAGTTCTTCTAGATCATCATCTGTAGTCTTGCTGTCACTGTTTACACATTTCTTTCCTTTCTTTGATCTATTTAGGACCAACTGGGATCTGAATGAAGAATCAATAGCTTGTGGGGTGTAGTTATCAAAATTTGACATCTCAAATGCAATAAATTTGCCTACCAGACCTTCTAAAGTCAGATTTTTATTAGGAGTACATCTTAATTCTTGAATTGTAGAGACTCTAATAGCGTATTAAGGAAGAATATTTCTCAGTACCTTTCTCATAATGGTGTTATCATCAATGGTTCCATTAGCTCCTCTAATAGCATTCACAACTTCTTTTATCCTACCACAATATTGAACTATATTTTCTCCTTCTTGCATTTTCATTTCATCAAACTTACCTCTTAAACTTTCAGATTTGGCTCTCATCACATTTGTATCTCCTCCATAGATGGTTTCTAGGGTATCCCACATCTTCTTTGCATTTGTACAGTTCTTTATGTCTTCAAATTCAGGATAGCTCACAGATGATGTGATCTCCAACATTGCTTGATTGTGTTCCTGCTTTTCTCTTAACTGTTCAGCGGTGAAAGGTGTAGTAGGGACTACATAATCATGTTCAATATAGCACTTAGAAGCATCACCAATACTAGCTAGATGCAATTTCATCAAAATTTTCCATGCAGGGAAGTTATCTTTGTTCAACTTCGGTACCTCCTTTTTATAAATCTTGGTCTTTTGCTCCAAGTACCTTCAAACTATTTTCAAGAGACCAATGCTCTAATACCAATTGTTAGAATGAATTTAGAATAACTGAGAGGGGGTTTGAATCAATAATCCTTAGTTCTAGATGTACCAATTGAAACTTTATAGCACTTTAAACAACTCAGATTTGCTTGGTAGCAATAGCATAAGTCAACAACATAAATATGCAATTTACTGTTCAAATGTAATCAACTAGTAGAAACTTAATAGTAAAACACAGCATAAAAATTTACACAAGTTGACACCAATATTTAACATGGAAACCCAAATTGGGAAAAACCACCAGTAACATGCTACCAATTTTTCACTCTCCTGAAGTGAGCTCTGCTAGGAGCCAACCCTGTTAAAGGTTACAAAACACATTGCTAAATGTGACCTGGTTAAAGGAATTAATCACCCTGTCAGGAGTGGCCTTGTTAGAGGTCTTAGAACATTCCACCTGAATGTCACCTTGCTCAAAGGATTTATACAATAACTGTTAGGTCAACCTGGTTAAATGATTTTGACTAATACAATGGTTAGAAAGTAAACAGCAGGTGTGATCTGATACATACAACTTACTTTGCAAATCTAGATCCAATTCAGCTCTTATGCTAATTCACTGAGTGACCTCCATTCTCATTTCAATCTTCAAATCTTCTTGGAAATCTGTCAAACAATCACTTTCACAACTCTCTTCTTCTTTGTTCAACCTTCTTTGCTAGATCATGCCAATCAGCCAATTAACCATGCAATCCTCTTGCATACACTTTTCACATACATCACTTCTTGAATAGCCCCTTGAGGTTATCTTATACCTCTTCATCTAGGTAAAATAAATCTTTGCCGCTTAATCAAGATCGTAGATCTTAGGTTAGGTCAGATCCATCAGATCTTTCCATCATTTACGTTTAATTTATTTCTCCAAAGTAATCACTTATTAAATCTTGGATCCATGCATTAATTACGGTTACCCATGCATTTAAATAGTGTGTACCAATCATGCTTACCTTTAATTAACTTTATATATCCCAATAAATTCAATTACGTCAGCTAGAGATCTCAAATCTCAACAATTACCAAAATACTGCTACTCGGCCAACACTGTGTTCTTCCACTTGGTCATCTCTATTTTCCTTGGCAATTAACTGGTGCTCGGTTGACACTTAGAAATTATTCTTGACATACACTAGTGCTCAGTCGACACAAACTTCACTCAGCATATACTGTTCCCAGTAAATTGACATCTTGACTTAGTTTAATAGATAAACAACACATTACTTTGCCAATGTGCCAACTGATCAAGTACCCTTGTAATTTCTCATAACTCAACCATTTCACTCGGTCTTCTTGTTATTCTTGCCTTCAAATCTTCTTCAAAAATCAATAGATATGGTACTCAAATAGATATCAATAGTCTCACCAGTTAAGGTTTGACATCAATGACAAAATAACAATTGTTTACATTGTAGCTTTCCAACAATTTATACGTTAAAATTTTGACTCATTTTCTTAGTCATTTTTTCCTATTTTGTACTCTAATTTTGACTAAGTTTCTAGTAGTTTTTTTGGGCATTTTCTTTGCACATTTATATTTATTTTGTCTATTACTGATGATGATCCAAGGACAGTAAGAAATATAGAAAATCCATTGAAAGGGATGATTATTTAACTCAAACTTACAACAAAACTAAATTTGCAACTTACCATGTTGATTTTACAAATAGCTAAGTTTTTAAAACTTATATATATATATATACATATATATATATATACATATAGATATATATATATATATATACATATATATATATACATATATATATACATATATATATACATATATATATA
>MU225994.1:1046561-1060466 GCA_018584345.1 Thuja plicata
TATGTAATAGTTTCATAGCATGAGAAATCTTGTAGATTTAGGAATCTTGTAATCTCTATAATGTATTTGATTTTAAATTTTCAAGTTAAAAACACTTCATTATTCCTTTGGAAATCTGAATTCTATTTCAAAAAGATCAATACTCTACCTTAGGAACTTCATTGCAACCTCAAACCTTGAGAAGGAGAGATTAACTTGATACACATAGAAAATCAAACAAGTAGTATACTAATGTAAAAAAAATAACTAATACCAATATCCTATTTATAATTCACATAGTGTGTTGCACTAACAAAATAAATAAATCAAATGCAAACACTTAACTACCCCAAAAAGAAAATCAATAATATCAATGTGATAGAAGCAAAAAAATAAACAAATCATACCAAAGACATTTTCCAGATTTTAGAGAAAAATTGCTCTCTGGAAAATGTATGGGGAGGGAATTAATTTCCCCCCCCTTTACACAGAGAATATTCTCTTAAAATTCTTCTCACTTAACCCCCCTAAATACCCCTTTAATTACCCTTTAATGCTAATACATGGTTTTTAATTAATTGAGGGAGGCATGTTGTTGCACCCATCCTCATGGGCCCCACACATTTATGTGGTAAATGTTGAAAGGAAATGTTAAACAAAACAAAAATTTAAATGAAAAAAGGGTTCCTACAAACTACTTGGGTTCTGCACCACCCACCCCTAGTCATCGCCACCTCCTCCTTGCCTGCCTTGCTGACATGGTATTAAATACATACCCCAAGTCAAGACTCTTTCCCCTTTCCATGCATACTTAGTTGCTATCATAGGGATCTGCATATCCCTTGGGTTTTACACCACTCCATTCCCTTACCATTCGAAATACCCTAGTTGACTTTACCTTAAGAAAATTTTATGCATTGAAAAGGGAAACCATGGTGTGGTCCCCACCTTCCCTTACACCATGTGCTACCCTTTCCAAAGGCTTCCCTCCTTAATTTTCATAGGCCTAGGGTAGCTTGGGATTCCCAAGACCCCACCCACTTGGCAATATGCCTTGGGAATAGGGGTGATGGGTGAGGTGACAACTTGGTAGGTAGATGGGGTAGGATTTGTAGGGTTGTTAGGTTAGTTGTTTAGGATTAGTATTAATAGATTTTGTTTAGCATGATAAGATTTATTTAGTTTTTTTTTTTTAGTATGTATCAACCCTTTTAAATAATAGTTCATTTTTATCCAATGATTTACTGTTTAAAATGGATCACTAATATTAGTAAGTAGGTTAGTTTAAGATAGTTTAAGTTAGGTAAGAAGATTTATCACATTGTTGTTTAATTTTTAAATTATGTAGTTCTTTTATAGATATATTTGTTAATTAATGATGCAGTTAATTACTAGATTTATAACTTTAGTTTTTATGTAAAATGCATAGTTAATGGTTAATTTTATTTTCATTATGTTAATTGGAATATATTACTCATGGGTTCAAACGGGGTAGAGGTTAATTTAATCGGGGTTTATTGGAGGTTAATCAGATTTTCTATTAGAGGTTTAATGGAGTATAGTCACATGTGCATTTTTGGTTAGGGGGTGAATTTAATTAAGTATTGAAATTAAGTTAGGAAATTTGGTTAGATTTTGATTATTAGATTTTAATTAGTAGTTTATTTGTTTTAGTGAATTTGTTATTATATTTCAATTATGTCAAAGGTAAATGGTTCATGTATGTTGTTTAAAAAGAGAGTAGAATTTAACTAGCCCTTATATTAGTGGATATTTTAATATATATGTTTAAGTGGGTCCAAGGGTAGTTAAGTAAGGTAATACATATTAATTCTTGAGATTAACTTAGTTCTCTTTTAATAGTTAACTTATGTGTGTGAAATAGTTATATCGGGGTAGTTTATAGATGTTAGTAGTTAATGTCAAAAAGGTATTAGTATTGGATTTAAATGGATTAATTTGTACTCAAGGTTAAGATTTAAAATAATTACTAGGTCAACCTAGTCCAACAAATGATTTTATCAATTAATTTACCATCACGTTACTGCACTAGTTAAAAATAAAACCATAGTTAATTCAACCTAACCCAAGAGTTCATGTAGCCCGTACAACAAGTTGATGCTCCAACTCTGCATCCGTATGTGGTGTAACCCTAACTCAATCTATGAATATACCTTGCAACTCAAATATTAACTTCTCCATGTTACCACCTTTCCTCAACGCATTCATTATTAGTTGTATGTACTTGTGTTTTTATAAATAAAAAAAAAAATTGTCTGTGTGTTTTGCCCTAGTTCTGGGCATGACAATGTTTGAAGGAGATATTCAAGCAAAGAATGCGCACAAAAAGACATGGAAAAAGAAATACAAAAAACTCGAGATGTTACCTGAATAAAACATCAGAGCCTACAATCAAAGGATAAATGAAGCAGTTTCTGGAATCAGAAACAATGGTGGAGAAATTTCAGAAGAAGACATAATGGACAAGCTAATGACTACATTGACAGCAGACTATGAGAGAAAGATAAATATTCTATATGAAACCATGAAATTTTCAAAGGACTTTAAGAGAGAGACTTTGATCAGTAAAATCTCTGCATTTGAGATATCAAGATTGAAGACTAAACCAAAAAGTGAAACAACGTTCAAAGCATCAATACATGGTAAGAAAACTTTACACATTTCTAATGAGAAAGAAGAAGTTGATGAAGAACTAGAAGAAATTATTGCCATGATTGCAAAAAGAGAAAAGAAAGGCAAAGGAAAGTATGAAGGACAAATTCTGTTGAAATTTTTTTCATGCAACAAGATTGGTCACTTTGCATCCAATTGTCCCACAAGAGTCAAGAAGTTCAGATATGATTACAAGCCTAAATACAAAAAAAGAATGCTACCATGCTGAAAAAGGTGTAACAGATGAAGATTCAGGAGAGGATGAAATTGGAGTCATTTCCCTTAAAGGCATGGAAAAGTTGCTTGAGGAAATGGACATTGAAAATGAAAAGGAAGCACAGGAGTTAGCCCTAACTTCCAAAGCAGACATCAGAACTGATTGGATTATTGACAACGGATGCTCTCACCACATGACAGGTGATAAAGACAAATTTGTTCATCTGGACAAGTACAAAGGTGGTATGGTTAGATTTGGAGATAACACTCCTAAACCTATCATAGGCAGAGGAGCTATTACCCTAGATGGAAAGAACAAGATAGATGATGTTTTGTATGTTGATGGATTACATCACAACTTACTAAGTGTTGGACAGCTACTTGACAAAGATTATCATTTGGAATTCAAAGACAACAAATGCATTATTAACAACAAAGAAGGAGACATGATTGCATCAGGCTCAAAAAAAAAAAGGTAATGTTTTTCAGCTCAATTCAAATGTAAGTTGTTTTGTTGCAAAAGTGGATGACAGTTGGTTATGGCACAAGAGACTCTGTCATATCAATTTTGACAATATAGTAAAGATAAGCAATGTCAAGGCAGTTAGAGACCTTCCAAGTATTGCAAGACCATTTGACACAATGTGTAAGGAATGTGTTATGGGAAAGCATGTAAGGAGCTCTTTCAAAAGCAAGCAGAACTCAGTTGAAAATAAATTAGACCTAGTGCATATAGATTTATGTGGTCATACTCAAACAAGATCATACTACGGAGAAAGGTATTTCATTTTTTTTGTTGATTATTTTTCAAGGATGATGTGGGTTGTGTTCTTAAAGGAGAAGTCTAAAGCCTTTGAGAAATTCAAAATATTTAAAGCTAAGGTTGAGAATGAATCTGGAATAAAACTAAAATGTCTAAGATTAGATAGAGGAGGAGAATTCACCTCTGACCAATTTTAAGAGTACTGTGAAGAGCATGGGATCAAAAGACAGTTGAGTGCTCCTAGAACCCCTCAACAAAATGGGATTACAGAAAGAAGGAATAGGATAATACTTGATAAAGCGCGCACTATGATAATTGAAGGAAAAGTTGTGCACACCTATTGGAGAGATGTAGTCAATACATTAGTCTATACTATCAACAAAACACAACTAAGGCCAGGTGCAGACAAGACACCTTATAAACTTTGGTTTGGTAATGCACATACAGTAAAATACTTCAGAATATTTGGCAGTAATTGCTACATCAAGAGAGATGATGGTGTTGGTAATTTTGATGCTAGAAGTGATGAAGGAATTTTCCTTGGTTACTCTACTAAAAGAAAAGCATACAAATGTTTTAATTTGAGATTAAAGAAGATAATTGAAAGTACTCATGCAAAGATTGATGATAAGTTCATGGTTCAAGAGAGGTACTATGAATATGCACCTATGATTGAAGATGAACCCAGGCCTAGCAGTAAAGAAACTGTGATTGAAGAAATGTTTGATTGCATTGATGTATCATGTAATGAACCTGAATCAAGAAAAGAAGTATCACGGATTATAGATGAGGATGTCACACCAAAAGTTCTAAAATTCACATCTAGATAGCATTAAAAAGATGATATCATTGGAGATCAGAGCAGTAGTGTTTTGACTAGATCTAAAGCAAAAATTTTAACAGTGGATGAAGAGGTATGTTTACTTTTATAGATTAAACCTTTAAGTGTTGAAGATGCTTGCAAGGATTCTGATTAGCAGAAATCAATGGAAGAAGAATTAGATCAAATAATCAAAAATGATACATGGGAATTGGTTCCTAGACCTAGTAACAAAAATGTGATTGGAACAAAGTGGGTATTCAGGAATAAGATGAATGAAGATGGTACAATGGTCAGAAACAAAGAAAGACTGGTGTGTAAAGGATATGCACAGAGGGAAGGAATAGATTACATTGACACATTTTCTCCTATGAGAAAATTAGAAGCCATTAAGTTATTCTTGGCCTATGCAACATTCAAAAACTTTAAAGTATACCAAATGGATGTCAAATCAGCCTTTCTGAATGGTGACTTGAAGGAAGAAGTCTACATAAAATATCCTAAAGGATTTAATCTATCAGATAAACCAGACATGGTATGTAGATTGAAGAAAGCACTCTATGGACTTAAATAGGCCCCAAGAGCTTGGTATGAGAGACTAGATGGTTATCTTACCAGGATTGGATTCAAGAAAGGAGCAGCGGATTGCAACTTATTCATAAGAGAGAAACCTGATGGATTATTACTTGTTTCCATATTTTTTGATGACATTATCTTTGGAGGTAATGACAAGCTTAGTGCAAAATTTGCAAAAGAAATGCAGAATGAATTTGAAATGAGCATGATTGGTCCTATAAAATATTTTTTGGGATTGAATGTAAAGCATACAGATAAAGGAATATTCATAAATCAATCCAAATATGTGAAGGAAATATTGAAGACTTTCAAGATGGAAGACTGTAAGCCAGTATGCACTCCTATGATAACAGGAAGCAATCTTTCTAAAGAGGATGATTCCACAGCAGTTCACAAGACATTATACAAGTCTATGATTGGAAAACTTATATATCTTACTCAATCTAGACTAGACATATCTAATGCAGTTGGCATTGTTGGTAGATTTGCAGCTGAACCCAAGCAGAATCACCTAATGGAAATAAAGAGAATATTCAGATATCTAAAGGGAACTATAGACTATAGTTTATGGTATCCTAAATCAGAGAATGTACAACTTCATGTATATACAGATGCAAATTGGGCAGGTTGTATTGATGATAGGAAGAGTACTTCAGGAAGAGTCATATTTCTTGGAGATAGGTTGGTTTTTTGGATAAGAAAGAAGAAGAATTATATCTCTCAGTCAATAGCAGAAGTTGAATATGTATCGGCAGTATTGAATTGTTCAAAAATCGTTTGGATCAAGAAGATGGTTAAATATTTTGGTATTCAGGTTGATTATCCTATTATTATTCACTTAGATAACACTAGCACTATCAACATGTCTAAGAGCCCTATGATGCATGCAAAGACAAAACACATTGAGATCAAATACCATTTTCTTAGAGAAAAAGTTGTAGACAAAGAAGTAAAATTAGACTATGTGAGCACTAAAGAATAGTTGGCAGATATTTTCACAAAGCCTTTATCAAAAGATACTTTTTAGTATCTCAAGGAGAAGTTAGGATTAATTCTTTTTCCTGAGTCTGATTAGATAAAATAGCAAGTACATTAGTCCATGGTGACTGATGAATGGTTGACTACTCTATTTTTGGACTAGTACTTGTGCCTAATTGTTTATGGAACCCTTTGTCATTGATGTCAAAGGGGGAGTATGTAGTAAGGGGGAGCATATACTCTGGGGGAGTATATAATCATGTAACTTAAAAACATAGATAGAGGAGCTGCAGTAGTGTAGAGGAATCTTTGATGAGGATATCGAGAAGATTGTAAAAAGAAAGAGGACACCATGTGTTGAAGATGTTTTTAATATCATATGCTGCCATCAATGTCAAAGGGGGAGATTGTTGGAGGTTTACTTCTGGCAGCTAGTTGATTGTATGTTTGTCATTGATGACAACATATAATATATAGCAGTGTTCTATATGTACTTATTAGAATGATTCTATTTAGCCTTGCATGGTTATATTCATGTTTTAGACATGCTTTGGATGCTTTGTTCATACACACAGACTCAGATATGAAGTTTCAATTGAGTTGTGTAATTTTGTAAGTGGTAGTTACAGTTTCTGGAGTTTATCTGTACAGAGCCGATGTATTAGCATTGGTTCTTGAGTTTCACCTATCTTTAGGATATGCATGTTTATATTCATGATTAGTTATGAGTTAGCCATGTTTGGTTAAGGGAGCTTGTCATGTTTCATCTGGATCATGCTATTTGAGATAATTTGGTGGAGTTGACTCAGTGAAACATCGCATCTGTTCAGTTCATGTTGCGTGATCTTAATCCTGATTGTGTGCTTAGTTAAGCTGACAAGGAAGTTGGTGAAGTGTTTCCCTCAACCTTAATGACCTTATACTTTGAGGAAGATACTTATAGTAGTTCATTTGTGAATGATAAGAAAAGTGACAAAAAAAGTAGAGAGCAGAATATCAGATATGTTTCATTCATCAAGGATCTGTGTGAAGAAGCAGTGGAAGATTACATTACATTGGAACTGATCAAGAAAATAGGTCTACTCTATATTTCATCATCAGATATACTACATATCTATTCTACATAAGGTTGTAGCCTTCACCATTGAAGCAGTGAGCTTTTGGATAGTGAGTCCTCACCCTTAACAGGGTTATTTGTAAAAGACTCCTAATAGGGTTAGACCCTTAACCAGGTCTCTATACTTATTTCATTGTAAAGAACAACTCCTAACAGGGTTACAAGATCTTCTAATAGGGATTATTATAAATAAGTATAGTTCATTGTGGGTGCTAATTCCCACCGGGGTTTTAACCATTTGGTTTCCCCGTAACCAGATTGTGGTGTTGTCCATTGTGTTATCTGAATGTGCATTTACTTTATGGTATTCTAGAATTAATAAGAGAAAAGAATTAAATTAGTTGATAACTGTTTCACCCCCCCCCCCCTCTTTATTATCCTTTGGGACTATTCTAACAAGAAATGCATGGCGATTTTTACAGATCAAGAAGAGATCTACAAACAAAAAAGGAGATTGAGCAGCTAATCATGTCTATATAAAGAGACAAGGAATTCATTATCAAAAAGAGGAATGTTGATTATATTTTGTGTGAAGATAGAATTCTTCATGTAGATTTGATCATATAGGTTAAAGAATAGAGCCATGAAATTCTGCAAACACCAAGCAACAGAGAACAGAGCATTCACTGAGCAGAAGAAAGAAAGAAAGCAAAGGAACTGAAGTGTATATTGATTAGATAGGTATTTTTGGACTAACAATAGATCTAAATATTTGCAAATCAAAGTTGTATTTTGAACATATCATTTACTGTATCAGTTTAACCATTGATTCAAAAAATATCTTAACCGAGTGGGATTTAACAATCCTTATTGTATTGAGATACTCAAGAGTATCAAAAGGTTTTCTTGTTGACAACATAGTGAGTGCTAGGTCAAAAGAAAAAATTTTGGCTTTAAATCCTCTAACAAGGTCGCACTTAACAGTGTGTATTGTTTACCTTTAACAAGGTTGGATCTTCACCGAGCTCACTTCAGAAGAGTGAAACTATTTTGGGTTACCGGTCCCAAGTGATTTTTCCCATATTGGGTATCCACATTATAAATCTATGTCAAATGTGTATATGTTTCATTGCATTGATATTTTTCTTTACACGTTATTGGAACTGGATTGGTCAATTAACTCTAAGTTTATTTGTTGCTACTCAGAAAAGTATAGAAAAGATAAACAGTATATCTTACCTAGAAGTTTATATTTGTTTAAAGTTATTTATGGCATACATCTTGTTGAGATTGGAAATGTAAGATAACTGAGGGTATTATATTTGAGAGATAAATTTTTTTGTTGAATCTTTTGAAATTATTTTTAAGGCCACTGATTCACCCCCCATCCCCCCCCCTTCTCAGTTATTCTAAAACTAGCATTTGTTCTAGATGTTGTTTCCTCCATTGTTAAATGACTCAAACTGCAGGTTCTGGGGGGGAGTTTTCATATGAATCTATTTCCCCCCTTGAGGCTGGATGTTGGGTATCTTCTTAGCATGTCAATAAGGCATGAATTATTTTATGGAGGAAATATTTGTGTTTTGTGGTTCAGAAAGGTGATTATATGGTTCTATAAATAATATATAAGTTATTTGGTTGTGTTAGAGATAGTTCATACTAAGTTTTGTTCAAATGTAGATTGGATAAATATTATACATATGGATATCTTGGATAACAGTGTTGTTAACTATAGAATATTCTTTGATAAGTTGAAGGACAGGATGACTATGTGGAATTAGTTTCCTCCTATGGAAATTGACTAGTTTAAGGGTGATGTTGTCTTCTATGTTGATAATAATCTCTACTACATAGAAGAAGTAGAATCTAAAAATATTTTTGAAACTACATTGTCCATTAAAATTAATAGGGAATAATATATGGGCATTATAGAGACTCCAAAAGATACGGGTTCTGTAGTGATTGAAGTTATGAAAAAATATGTGTTTTTTTCTATGAAGGGAAAAACAAATATAAGATAAAAAGTATGAGAAAGATACGTACAAAGGTTTTATCCTATGGAAATAAAGATAAGAGTTTCAGATGGATGTGTTTGAAGTGTTGCTTTGCTTCGATGATTGTTTCAAATGATAGTAAAGAGGAATAATAGAAAAGAATTGGAAAATAGAAGGAAATTGTATGTATTAATGTATAGGTTGTTATTGGTGGGGAGCATGTTGCTTCTCCTATTTCATCAGATGAAGATGATCTCTTATTTGAAAATATTCTTACTATGTTGATTTTTTATGTAGGATAGAAGACAGTTGGATATATGTTATATCATATGATCATGATACCTTTCAATTTCTCTAGGAGAAGCTTAGGGTCATTGCCTCTCCTTCTAGATTAGCACATCAATATGAAGCATCTGTCTAGAGGGATCCTTCTGACTTTTTCTTATATTATGGACTTATGCTAGTGGTTGTCATGAGAGTTGTGTAGCAGTAAGTATGTTTTTTGACTTTTTCCTTGATGGAAAAGGGGGAGAAAAATAAGGGAAAAAATTATTTGATAATGTGTTCAAGATTTTTTTGATTATTTCAGTAAGGAGGAGTTAACGGTGATTGATATCTTAGTAAAATATTTTTGGTGGTTGTTTTCCATCAATGAAAAAGGGTGAGATTGTTGGAAATATATGTTTGGTTTCTTGTTGTCATTGATGTCAAACACTATGGTTCAAAGGTGTTTTCTCTTACACTTGTGTCTAAAATTATTTGTTGATGACATGTTTAGGTATATCTTTTGTCTGGAAGAAGGATTTTGGTTGAAAAGAATTAAGGTTGTGTGTTGAACATGTTAGTGATTTTGAACCTATAGAATAGTGGAAGATGAGTATGCATTAAGTGCTATAGAGTGGTGGAAGACATGTATATATTCTGGAGATTGTTATAATGATGTTTGTTAATGCTTCAGAGTTATTTTGTAGTCCAAAAGCCGATGGTTTTGTCCAGAAGTTAGTGGTTCAAAGAAAGATTTATACATTTGAAGAATATAGTTATTTAGTTGTGTTTTCCAGAAGGTTTCTATTTTGGAAATCAAGGTTGAAGATTTAAATATATGATTTGAATTGTACTCAGGATTTGGTCTTGGATGTGGTGTTTCCTGGTGATCTGGAAATAGTTTCATTAAGTGTTGTGGCTATGATCAGTTTATGGTTTGGTCTAGAAATGTGTTAAGATGACTTTCAACGTGGACTTTTGGCAAATGATATTGTCTCTGACATGGCATGTGGTATTCTGGATATATTTGGAAAGATATGTTAGTGGTATACACTAAATTTTGCACCCTTTTAAGTGCTTGAGCCTAACAATCTAGTATAACATGGGAATCACTTCTAGGTTTTGGGACCTTTGTAAATTGAAGTGAAGCCTCTGGGTTATAGGTTGGTTCCTCTTGGATAATCACCTTATTTTCTCTTTTAACATGAAAGTAAACTTGGAAGGAAAAGGGATAGAAGGATAACTAAAGGGAAATGACTTAAACAAAAATTTATCCTACTAGGTGATACACCAAAGGTAACTTGAATCACAAAACAGTGACTAAGACTAACATGAAATCCTGAATCTAGCAAAACACAACTTTTTGAATAGGCTTTCATAAGTATTTCATAGAGAGGTCTGAGATGAAAAGAGGCTATTTAGAGGAAAAGAAGATTTCACAAACAATAGAATATTCACTTGGAATAGACACAGACTATGACCTAAAAATAAACATTCACTCTAGCAAACAGCACAAAAATGAGACAAAATGGTAGGGGACTGAACAATATCCACAAACTCATCTAAAATAGATCATTCACAATAGTGCACGAAGATGCAGAAAATAAAGAGGGTTCAAGAACTCCAAGATCTCTCTAATATCAATCATTGTATTATGATTTAGTAAGAGAAATATAAATAAGAAGGCCCAAGGACAGAGGAAATGTCACAAAAAGCCTTTGCAATATCTAGAATTCAATGAGATTACAAACACATGAAAAATTTAGGGACAGAGGAAATGCCACAAAAATCTTGCATAAGCTAAAAAAAACCTAAGCTAAAAGCTTCTAAAAAACACTTATATACACCTCCCATAGCACACAGGCTCGGGAGTCAATTCCTCAATCAATTAGGGTAGAATTAGGGTTTTAATAGATATTACATAAAATATGTCAAAACCCTACAACTGGTCAACTCTTCCTATTAATGCATTTGAGAAATATCTCAGTCGATCTAATTACCCCTTTAAAAATATTTGACATTACCATAAATTCAAGCAGACATATCATCTCGATCCATCTACCCACTTTGCAAGTTGAAAATGTTGCCACCACCATGAAAACCTGAGAAACAACATTTAAATATTTGAATTCAAAATCAAATGGTCATAGGTGGTGTAGAATATTTGATCAATGGCCCATATTTGAAACTTTACTAACTTTGAAACATGACTGTTGATCTCCTTTAAGTTACCCGCGAGCACAAATTCTGATATGCCATGTTTCACCTCAGCGTGATGGCTTATAGGTTAAACAACTTCATCTTTACCATCAAGGCATTAAGCCAATCGTTCGATCTTCCTTACTTTTTGTGACTTTATATTACCTTTCCAAACTGAGACCCATGACATCATCAACCACGTGTCACCACGGCTTAATGGCTTAATCACTAGATTTTGAGAATTTTTTCTTTAAGCTTTTAAGTTGTTCGTCTGATCAAAAAGGACTTGATCGTTCTTTACTTTCCTCTATTTTACCAGCCTGACTCCACCATGAACATGTGTCGCAACAAATTAAAGTCTTATGTGATAGATTGTGCACATATTTTCTTTAATTCTTTAAGCCTACCATTGGATTAAATAAAAAATGCTCGCAAATTAATCAACTAAAGATCCTGCATAAAGATGACCCCACTATCCATGTGTTACCACAGCTTAATGGCTTAATCGCTAGATTTTGATCACTTTGTCTTCAAGCCTTTAATCCAACCACATGATCAAAAATGACTTGCTTGATATTTACCTTAATTACCTTGGTTCTACATTGGACCCACCGTGGACACATTTTTGATAGGCTTAATGGCTTAAAGATTAGATCATGTGCATCTCTGCATTAAGCCTATTAGCCAACCATCAGATTGATTCTGAATTGCCTAACCTTTATCTTACTGCTTGACAGGCCTAGGTTTTGACAACCATCCACATATTGCAACATATTAATGGCATAAAGGATATATCTTGAGTATTTTTTCTTTAAGCCATAACATCGGTCGTCTGATGAAAATGAACTTGCTACCGCCTAGCGTACTAAATTAAGTCGGGTGGTGCAGGAGCACCCTAGAGATGCCAAGAAAATATGGTAGTCTCTTTTCATTTTGGTGTGTTAGTATGTGTAAGACCCTCTACTAGGGAAATGTAAATATATAAGGTCATGTTGACCAAGAGTAGTTTAGGTAGTTTTCATTTTGTGCTTCTTTTCTTGTGTTAATAGCTCTTTTTGGCTCCATTTAAATATGGTGTACTTGATGATGTCAAAAAATTTTAGGATGATGTCATAGAAGGTTTTAGGGTCCATAGATACCCTAGGTAGTCTACCTAAAGTTAACTAAGGTAGGTTAGTGAAGGAAACATTTACAAAGTGTTATTGGCTAAAAAATGAAAAATGTTGCTATGCAACATTAGCAACTTTTCAAAGTTGCTGACAACATTTTGTTGTCTAAAGGAAATCAATGTTTTAAGAAGAGTTGAACCCATAGGAGGGTGGATAAATGTGTTTCTAAGGGATATAAGGTAAAAAAAACCTAATTGTGGGAGGAGGAATTCATTTGTACAGACTGTTATCTTGGAGCCAAGGGTTTTTTGAAAAAAAAAAAAGCAGATTTGAAGCATTTTGGTGTTGTTTTTGTATTGAATGGATTGAAATTAAATCTATTATCATTGGAGGTTTTTTTTATATATGTTTTTAAGATTTTTCATTCATTAAGTTGTTTTTTAGTTGTGTTTTTTTTGTGGTTTAAAAATTCTTTCAGTTTGGGACTATTTGCTGTCCCGTTTTCAGCAAGGGGCAGAGATGTGGACCTAACTCCACTTCCCACCGTTGGTTCTGTATGGACATCTAGGAATGGGAACTAGGTCCATGGAGATACCATTATATGGAAGGAGGAGCTCTCAAAGTGCTGGCTTGTATTTTTAAGCACTTGCCCTAGGTGAGCTAAACTCATAGCCCGGTTAGAGGAAGCAAGTGACAGTTGATTTAAAAAGTGCAGGAGGTGTTCTCATGAGACAAGAAGGCCATGTATGTTTTTCATGGTGTTTTTCAGGTGTTCCCTAAGGTGTAGGAGTTCCCAAAGATCCAACAAGACACGTTTTGAAGCCCAAGACACCAAACTGGTCTAAAAACAAGAATTGTGCCATTTTCTGATAATAGGGTGTACGGATAGTTCCAAGCTAAGGGACCTAGAAATTCCTTGTGGGTTTTTTCCTTACCTAAAGAATATCAAAAAATATCAGGGGGTCCTTTGAGAAATTTTTTCTGTTCTTAAGGTTTCCTAAAAACTAGGAGGGCTAATTGGGCAAAAAGGCTACAAGGCCTAGGAAGTAGGAACTAGAACCCGATGGTAATATGGATCAATTTGGTGGTTTAAAACCTAGGTTGGAATGGAAAAATGAAGTATGTTGAAGCCCTAACCCTCCTACAATAAAAACTTAAGTGTAGGGCTTGGAGTGGTTTGTGAAGAAGGTTCTTGTGGAACACAAGAATGGTGTTTTTTAACATGATAGTTAGTTTCCTTGGTTGAAGAGGAAGAACTGATTCTTCAAGGTGTTGAA
>MU225994.1:1071070-1097547 GCA_018584345.1 Thuja plicata
TAGTTTAGGTATTTTTCATTTTGTGCTTCTTTTCTTGTGTTAATAGCTCTTTTTGGCTCCATTTAAATATGGTGTACTTGATGATGTCATCAAATGTTAGGATGATGTCATAGAAGGTTTTAGGGTCAGTAGATACCCTAGGAAGTATAACTAAAGTTAACTAAGGTAGGTTGGTGAAGGAAACACTTACAAAGTGTTAATGGCTAAAAAATGAAAAATGTTGCTATGCAACATTAGCAACTTTTCAAAGTTGCTAACAACATTTTGTTGTCTAAAGTAAAACGATGTTTTAAGAAGTTTTAAACCCATATGAGGGTGGAGAAATGTGTTTCTAAGGGATATAAGGTAAAAAAAACCCTAATTGTGGGAGGAGGAATTCATTTGTACGGACTGTTATCTTGGAGCCAAGGGTTTTATGAAAAAAATAGCAGATTTGAAGCATTTTGGTGTTGTTTTTGTATTGAATGGATTGAAATTAAATATATGATCATTGGAGGTTATTTTTCTGCATGTTACCAAGCTTTTTCATTCATTAAGTTGTTTTTTAGTTGTGTTTTGTTTTTGTTTTAAAAATTCTTTCAGTTTGGGACTATTTGCAGTCCCATTTTGAGCAAGGGGCAGAGATGTGGACCTAACTCCACTTCCCACCATTGGTTCTATATGGCCATCTAGGAATGGGTAATAGGTCCATCAAGCTACCATTCTATGGAAGGAGGATCTCTCAAAGTGCTGGCTTGTATTTTTAAGCACTTTCCCTAGGCGAGCTAAACTCATAGCTCGGTTAGAGGAAGCAAGTGACAATCGATTTAAAAAGTGCAGGAGGTGTTCTCATGAGCCAAGAAGTCCATGGATGTGTTTCATGGTGTTTTATAGGTGTTCCCTAAGGTGGAGGAGTGCCCAAAGATCCAAAAAGACATGTTTTGAAGCCCAAGACACCAAACTTGTCTAAAAATAAGAATTGTGCCATTTTCTGATAATAGGGTGTACGGATAGTTCCAAGCTAAGGGACCTAGAAATTCCTTGTTGGTTTTTGCCTTACCTAAATAATATCAAAAAATATCAGGGGGTCCTTTGAGACATTTTTTCTATTTTTAAGGTTTCCTAAAAACTAGGAGGGCTAATTGTGCAAAAAGGCTACAAGGCCTAGGAAGTAGGAACTAGAACCCGATCGCAATATGGATCAATTTGGTGGTTTCAAACCTAGGTTGGAATGGAAAAATGAATTATTTTTAATCCCTAACCCTCCTACAAATCCAAACTTAAGTGTAGGGCTTGGAGTGGTTTGTGAAGAAGGTTCTTGTGGAACACAAGAATGGTGTTTTTTAACATGATAGTTAGTTTCCTTGGTTGAAGAGGAAGAACTGATTCTTCAAGGTGTTGAAGGGTGGATTGAGGATTCCCTAGAGGTCCTAAGAGAGACCTATTAAGAGTTTCAAGAAAACTTAGAAGGTTACCAAGGAGGCTCCCTATCATCGAGACTTAGGAAAATAAACTTTGGAAAAGAAACCCGCTTAGGAAAATAAATTTGGCCCCACTCGACGGATGGCCTAAAACACATGAAAATTAGGAAATTTAAGTGGAAAAAAGGTAACAAAGAATTAAAATTGGCCACCAAAGGACTTAGGGTTTTAACAAATTTCAAAGAGTTTCTTGCATTAATTAGGGCTAAAAGACATGAACCAGGGGTAAAACCAATGACCTAGAAATATGCATAAAGCAAGATAAGGACAATAGAAAGGTGTATAATTCATACAAGCTGGGCTCTACCCTTGTGGGAGCCTCATTTACTCCACTTGTAGCCAAAATTGGATAGGATGTGAAATTTGGGTAACATTTTTGGAGCTTTTTGCTGAATGTCATCCTTCTAGAAATATAAAACGAGTGGCCTATTGACAATTCATTGGGCAAGGAGTCTGCATCTAAGCACAAAAAAACTTTTGGGAAATAGGAGGATTGAAACCAGAAGGAGGAAAAACAAACCAAAAATAGGGAAAAGGATTGTACAAGCATAAACAAAAACTAACTATGCACAAGAACTTGGAGGAAAGTAGGGAAAACTAACCTAGAAATCAGAAGAGAAAGTAGGAAACTTACATTACAAAGCTGGACAAACCTCAAAAAAATGCTTGAGATGAAATCCATTGATAGATATTGGCAAGGATTCTCCTTCAATAGTTGATAGCTGAAAAGAATTATGTTCCTTGCACTCAGTGATCACAAATGGGCCTCCCCAAAAGGAGTCAAACTTGGTATGCCTTCCAGGCCTAGATCTGAATTTATCCCATTTGAGGACTATATCCCCAACATTGAAGTTTCTTGATCTGGCTCACTTGTCAAAGCTCTTCTTACTTTGAATTTTCTGAAACTCCATATTTTTCATGGACTTGTCTCTATTCTCTTCCAACTCCATGAGCTAAGCATGTCTTATTTGCAAAGGGTCTTCTTCTTCAAAGAGGACAAGTTGAGAAGCAAGGTCTAGAGCTGGCAGCTCTGTTCAAATGGACAATCTAGCTTCTTTTCCATAAACTATCATATAGGAAGAATTCTCAATGATCTTATTTGAAGTTATCCTATCTAACTATAAGGTAGACTTCAATTTGGGGTGCCAATCTCTCTGGTTTTCTTGCAGAGTCTTTTTTATTATCCTAATCACATTCTTATTAGTAGACTCTGCTAAACCATTACCCTAGGGGTAATAACTGGAGCTTGTTTTTAGGTAAGCACCATGTTTAATTTCCCATTCAGTGACTCTTAGGCCTATGAAGGCAAGTGCATTATCTGATATAATAGAGTCTGGAGCTCTAAACCTATGAATTAAGTCGTCATAAAATCTCAATAAAGTGCTCTCATTGGCTTCCTTTAATGCAATAGCCTCAGTCCACTTTGTGAAGTAATCGGTTGTAGTGATTATCCATTTATGGCCTACACTAGATGGTGGGTTAATAATTCCTATGAAATCAATACCCCACTTCATGAAAGGTTTGTCTGTCCTGATTGGTTGGAGGGGTAGAGCTGCAAGTCTTTCTTTTCCTACAAACATGGAATACTTAATGCATTTCCTCACATGATCATGACTATCCTTAAAGATAGATGGCCAATAATATCTATCCCTCACCATATTAAAGGTAGTATTCCTAGGAGAGAAATTACCTCTAGAAGGTCCATCATGAAATTCCTTTAGGATACCTGCCACTTGTTCTGAATCTATGCATCTCGGGAGAACACCATTATGATCCTTTCTAAAATGGATGTCATTAATCAACATAAAGGGGATAGATTACAATCTGTAATACCTTCTTTTCATAGAATCCAAATTTGTAGGGCACTCTCCTATGCTTAAAAAATGAACCATGTTAGGCAACCAACCTGTTACCTTGGCATCTTCTTATGTTTAATGCACAACTAAGGATGCATTCATTTTCTCTTTATTCTTTAGGGTTTCATCCTCTGTCAATTGTTCACAAAGACCTCTTCCTCTAATCAGCTTGGTAACTTGGATATCAATGTCATATTCCATAACTTTGGTGATCCAACCAGCTCTTTTCTCATTTAGGTCCTTGGAAAGCATGAACTTTTTTACACTTGGATGAGTAACTTTCAATTTTACCTTACAGTGAGTCAATAGATACCTAAAATTTTTAAGGCTCTTTGATGGGGATCTCCCACCTCCTAGAGCTTTCTTTCTCTCACCTGGACCTTCTCTTGGTCTCTCTTAGGGTCTCATTCACTACCCGCAACTAGAGGATTCCTCACTGATCCTCTAACACCTTAGGAGCTCTCCAACAAGTTCAAATTCCTATCAAGATCCTTCTCCATAAGCCTTTCAATTTATGGCTTGTCTTGGAATTCTAATTCCCTAACTGACTCATATTCTTGGGGATTTTAATCCTAACTTCTTCATATTCCTTTTCCACCCTTCTTTATCCAATCTTGTGGATCTTTCACCCAATTTCTAATCGGGTTCAAGTTTTCTAGTCTTTTAGGCCTTCTAGCCTTTTTAGGCCTATTAGCCCTCCTAAACATAGAAAAGATGGATTTCCTCTCAAAATCCATTAACACCTCTAAAATCTAACCACATATTCCTTGTGGGTTTTTCCTAACCTTAGATATTTTCTAGGTCTTGAATTCCCACCTTGTCTGTACAATGGACTTTCACCAAACCCCTAAAATTAAGGGTTTCTAGGGCATGAAGATTGGTTTGGTTTCTTGTCTTTATTTAGCTAATCCAACCACCTCCTCTGAACTTATCCTTCCATCAACATGTATGCATTACATTCCCCTACACTCCTCTACCATTTATTGGCACATACCAATCATCTATCAATCCTCATTGCCTCTGCACTGTTTAGTTCCCCTAGCCAGAATAACCAGTACTCGCCTAGGGCCTGAATGTTCTCTTTCATTCCCTATACACACACACTCCACACACTATATATACATTTTATTTACAAGTACTTACTTGATTCCAAGTGGTCATAGGGATTTGGACCACGGGAACTTCAAGAAAAGCCAATATCTACATGACTAGTCCAAAACTGGTTAGTGAACCAGTAAAACACAAAGAATTTACAAAATGATAACTAGTATGAACAAAAAATAAAATAAATGCCACAATGACTAAGGAAATTACATAAGTAACACTCTCAATTCATTAGTTCAATCCATCAAATCCATTAAATCATTGGATGATGGCTCTGTCTACAAAATACAGTGTCAAAACTTGCTTCTTGACAAACTGTCCATACAAAATGAAATATAACTATCAATTTAGGGTTTGTTCCACATTTATATATCCTATCCCCACATTTTTGGACCCTCATGTCATGATTTGGGCACATTTAAGGCTGATTCCCAAAAACTATAAAATGTTGTCATGACAACTTTTGTCAAAAATGACATTCTACCACTCCAATGGCCCAATTTGGTTTTAAAGCTTACCAAATGACCCTAAAACACTTGAAAACATTAAAATCTTGAAAAATACCCCATTTTGGAGTTTTGGTCAACCCTTTGACCTTTTGGTTGACTTTTAGGTTATAGACCCCCTAGAAGCAACTTGACTCAACAACTAACAAACCCTAAACACTACTAAGCCTAAACACACCTTAGACACACTTGGTACTTTATAACATAGTCCATGTTCATTGATGGTTGGCCAAACCAACCTACAAGCCAAAATTACTAACAAGATCTTTCAAAGACCTTAGGATGCTCTTGCACCATCCTCCCCCTGCAATGAACAAGTTAAGGTACCTATGGTGATAGGAACTCCTCACTAATTCCATGATTTTTGAAATAACTCTCATCTATCTAAGTGGCTTCTAACTCTGGTTTATGCCTCCACTTCACTAGATGTTCCATATAGACCTTATGCCTAGTATGTTTCTTCACTCTTAAATCTAATATCCTTTTATCTTGTGGCTTGATCTGATACAGAGTCTTGAACTCTCCCACATCCTTATTCACTTTAGTACTGTATTATACCTCATCCATCTTTGGCCCCTTATACTTTATCAAGTCCTTCACATTGAAGATTGAGGAAATTGACATCTCCTTGGGTAACTCCACCTTATAGGCATTGGGTCCATACTTGGTCAACACCTTGCAAGACCCAATCATTTTCATCTGAAACTTACTAGGTATCCCCTTTTGTATTCTTTCCTTATTCAAAAACACCATTACTAATCACATGCTTCAAATTTTAGATCTCTTCTTCTCTCATCCCTCTTGGCATTCAAATTCTAATTGGCCTCCATGAATTTCCTCCTCACCTATTCATGTACCTCTCTCATTAACTAAGATAAATCATCACCATGTCCACTGATGCCTTCATAACCTTGTAGGTCTCTCAACTCAAGTACACCCCTAGGGTGTAACCCATAAACAATTTTAAATGGGATTTTACCTATGGTTCAATTTGTGTTATCATTGTAGGAAAATTTTTCCTGAGGTATCACTTGCTCCCAACTTTGGCCATATTCTTTGGTCAAACATCTCAACAAATTCCCAAGGACCCTATTGATCACCTTTGTCTAGCCATCCGTTTGAGGATGATAAACTGAGCTATATGACAAGTTGGTTCCTAGCCTTCTCCAAAGTGTCTTCCAAAAATTTCCCATAAACTTCACATCCTTGTCTACAACTATTCTTGTTGGCAAGCCATGTATCCTAACTATCTCTTTAAAGAACAAATGGGCAATATGGCTAGCATCATGTGTTTTCTTGCATGGGACAAAATGGCTCATCTTGCTAAACATGTCTACTACCACAAACACAATGTCTAAACTAGTAGGTGTCCTAGGTAGTCCCATAATGAAATCCATACTGATGCAATCCCATGGTCTACTTGGGATGGTAAATGGCTGATATAAACCTACATTTGATGAAGTTCCTTTTGTCTTTCGCTACACCCCACACTACTCTACATATCTCCTTATATCCCTCTGCATTTTTGGCCACCAATAAAACCTCTCCACAAGATCCAAGGTCTTTTTCAATTCAAAGTGTCCACTTAATCTCCCATTATGCCTTTATTGTATGAGGTTCTCCCTCATGGATCCCCTTGGTACACATAATTGTTTCCCTTTGAATAACAATCCATTTTGAAGAGTATAATCTGCATACTCACTGTGAAAGTGATTCTCAAATTCTCTACACACCTTGTAGATCACTGAGAAGTTTGCATCTCCTTCATATAGGTCCTTAAAACCTTCTACCCATGTACTCTACAATTGAATCTCCTATATTTTCAGCATCCTTCTACTAAGGGCATCTGCAACTTTGTTTTGCACCCCTTTTTTATGCTTAATAATGAAGGTGTATGACTGCATAAACTTCATCCATTTGATGTGCCTCAAACTAAGTTTGTCTTGAGTATTGATATAGCTCAATGATTGGTTATATGTAAAGACAACAAACTCTTTAGGCAAGAAGTGATGCCTCCATTTATTTAAGGCTTGTACAAGAGCATATAGCTCCAAGTCATAGGAAGATTACCTAGACTTTTCCTCATTCAATCTCTCACTGAAGAATGCCACAGGCATGCCTTCTTGACTTAGGATAGCCCCCACTGCTATGTTACTTGCATCACACTCTACTATGAAAGGTTTGTACAAACTTGGTAACAAAAATATAGGTTGAGTGTATACTTCTCTTTTCAACCTTTTAAACCCCTCATTAGCTGCCTTGGTCGATAAAAATTTGGTTTTCAAACCTCCTTTAATGGTCTCTAGGTTTGGAGCACAAATCTCACTAAATCTCCTAATGAAATTCCTATAAAATTAGGCTAACCCATGGAAGCTCCTAACTTCAGTCCATGTCTTAGGAGTAGGCCATTTCAATATGGCCTCTACTTTGTCCTTATCCATTTTCAAGTCAACTTGGGAAACTACAAATCCTAGGTAGACTAGTTCATCCTTCATGAACTCACTCTTTTCAAGATTAATGGTGAGTTTGTCCTCCTACAACCTCTTCAACACTAACTCCAATTTCTTCATATGATCCTACTTTGTCTTTCTAAAAATGAGGATGTCATCTAAATGGACAACTACAAACACACCTATATAGTCTTTCAAGACCTCATTCATCACCCTCATAAAGGTACTAGGTGCATTGGTAAGCCCAAAGGGCATAACTAACCATTCATATAACCCCTCTATAGTCTTAAAGTATGAATTCCACTCATCACGTTCCTTCATCCTAATTTGGTAGTAACTACTTTTCAAATCAATTTTAGAGAAGTACTTAGCACCCCCCAAACAATCCATCAGATCTTCTATCCTAGGAATAGGAAATCTATATCTAATAGTGATCCTATTTATTGCCCTAGAATCAATACACATCCTCCACTTACCTCCCTTTTTAGGATCCAACACCACTGGGACATCACATGGGCTTATTCTCTTTCTAACCAACCCTTGGTCCAAAAGTTCTTGTACTTTCCTGGCTATCTCCTTGTTTTTCTCTGGTGTCATTTTGTATGCAACCTTGTTTGGCAAAGATGCTCCTCGTAGAAATTCAATCTGATGACTTATCTCCCTCTTTGATGGTAGTGTAGCTGGTGTACCTTCACATATTATGTGTTTGAACTATTCCAACAGTTCCTTCACTTCCTTTGGCATAGGTGCTTTCTTTTGAGTCTCCTCTTCCTTTGGCTTTAACAAGATTTCATAGCCAACTTATTCCTCTTTCATATCCCTTAAGAATTCTTTCCCACTCATCAACAATGTATTGGATTCTTCCTTCTCCATTATGTCCTCTTCTAGTAGAGACTAAAATTTGAAATTTACCCCATTTTTCTTGAAGGATTACTTGTTTTCTTTCCCATTATGGATAGCTTCCCTATCATATTGCCATGGTCTTCCAAGTAATAGATGGCACGCATCCATTGGCAACATATCACAAACTATCTTATCCTAATACTTACCAATGGTAAACTCTACCCATACTTTCTCATTTACCAAGATGTTTTTCCCCTTATTCAACCATGTAAATTTATAGGGACACACATGTGAAATATTGGTGAGTTTCAACTTCTCTACTGCCTCCTCAGATATAACATTATCTGTGGATCCTGAATCAATGATAACTTTACACACCTTCCCCAATATCTTGCTTTTGACCCTAAAAAGAGCCCTTCTATACTTATGTTCATCTTTGGTGGGTGCCTTGATCAAAATCCTTCTCAACATGAGGTGTTCTCCCTTCTCTGAATCTAGACTCGCCTCTGATTGTTTAGAGAAGTCCTCTTCTTGGACATAAGCTATATTCTTCTCTCTTTGTGAAGTTGAGGGTTTTTCAGGGCATCTATATGCAAGGTGCCCCAATTGTCCACAGGTGTAGCATTTCATGGAAGTAAAATGAGAACTTCTCCCAAAACCCCTTGATCTTCCTCTTCCACTGTAATAAGATCCTCTTCCTCTATTATATCCACCCCTATTGCTTGATTCATGTCCTTGCTCTGTATATCTAGTGTCACCTTGACTCTTGCTATCATTGCCTCTTCTACTTGCGCCTCCTCTATGGCCACATCTATTATCTCTACCCCTTCCTCTCCCTCTAGAGCTAGAATCTTTTTTCTTCCTAAGTTTCTCTTCCACTTTCAAAGCCATTTGAAAATAGCTATGAATAGAAGTTAGGGTAAAGAGACTGATTTCTTCTTATATATTCCACCTTAATCCATTAAGGTACTGAGCAATCTTGATGCTCTCTATCTCCTATATCCTTGATCTAAGATAAAGTTTCTAAAATTCCTCAGTGTATGATGGCACATCTAGATCCTTTTTCCTGAGGTTCTATCTCTTCTTGTGTAGCTGAATGTCATAGTCTTTTGGAAGGTAGTTCTCCCTCACTTTTTCCACCATTGATTTCCAATTTTCTATGGCTTCTTGCCCTCTTTCTCCCTTTCTTCCTGCAATAACTTCCACCATGTGAGTGCTTGTCCTCTTAGCCTATACTTGGCTATCTTTACCTTCTGTGCTTCTGTGATCCTGTCACATTCGAAGTGGTTCTCCATACCTTCGATCCATTCCATAACCATCTCTGCATCCGTCTTACCAGAGAAGACTAGAATGCCTTCTAGAGCCTTTCCACTCAATGCTTTGAGTGCCTTGAGAAATGGTTCCTTAGGTAGAGGAGGGTTAGGCTCTAGTTCTATCTCCTCCTCTATTGGTTTCTTCTCCTTATCTTTGTCTTCACTCATCTGCTCCTTCATCTTATTGGTTGTCTCTACAACCTCTTCCATCTTTAATTTAATTTATTCCATTGCTTCTTCAAGAAGCCTATTCTTGTCTTGCTTCTCAAACAAGTCTCTTTCCAATTCAGTATTAGTCACCATGATGTTCTCATCTATGGATTCACTCCTCTCTGACATTCACCAATCAACTCCCAAGCATTTCAATGGCTCTGATACCACTTTGGTGGGGAGATCCCAACTCCTAGAGATTTATTTCTCTCACCTAGACCTTATCTTGGTCTCTCTTAGGGTCTCATTCACTACCCCCAACTAGAGGATTCCTCACTGATCCTCTAACACCTTAGGAGCTCTCCAACAAGTTTAAATTCTTCTCAAGATCCTTCTCCATAAGCCTTTCAATTCATGGCTTGTCTTGGACTTCTACTTCCCTAAATGACTCATCTTCTTGGGGATTGTAATCTTGACTTCTTCCTATTCCTTTTCCATCCTTCTTGATACAATCTTGAGGATCTTTCACCCAATTTCTAATCGTGTTTAAGTTTTCTAGTCTTTTAGGCCTTGTAGCCTTTTTAGGCCTATTATCCCTCCTAAACATAGAAAATATGGATTTCCTCTTAGAATCCCTTAACAGCTCTAAAATATAATCACATATTCCTTGTGGTTTTTTCCTAACCTTAGAGATTTTCTAGGTCTTTAATTCCCACCCTGTCCGTACAATGGACTTTCACCAAACCCCTAAAATTAAGGGTTTTTAGGGCATGAACACTGGTTTGGTTTCTTGTCTTTATTTATTTGATCCAACCACCTCCTTTTAACTTCTCCTTCCATCAACATGTCTTTATTAAAATCCCCTACACTCCTCTACCATTGATTGGCACATACCAATCATCTAGCAATCCTCATTGCCTCTGCACTGTTCAGTTCCGCTAGCCAGAATAACTAGTACTCGCCTAGGGACTGAATGTTCTCTTTCCTTCCCTGCACACACACACACTCCACACACTATATATACATTTTATATACAAGGCCTTACTTTATTCCAAGTGGTCATAGGGCTTTGGACCACGGGAACTTCAAGAAAAGCCAATATCTACATCATTGGTCCAAAACTGGATAGTGAACTAGTAAAACACAAAGAAATTACAAAATGATAACTCATATGAAAAAAAGATAAAATAAATTCCATAATGACTAATAAAATTACATAAGGAACACTCTCAATGAATTACTTCAATCCATCTAATCCATTAAAGCACTAGATGATGTCTCTGTCTGCAAAATACAGTGTCAAAACTTGCTTCTTGACAAATAGTCCGTACAAAATGAAATCTAACTGTCAGTTTAGTTTTTTTACACCTTTATATATCCTATTCCCACATGTATGGACCCTTATGTTGGGATTTGGGCAAATTTAAGGCTGATTCCTAAAAACTAGGAAATTTTGTCATGACAACTTTGCAAAGTTGCAAAAGTTGTCATGACAACTTTGACAACTTTTGTCAAAAAATGACATTCTACCATTCCAATGGCCCAATTTGGTTTCAAAGCTTACCAAATGACCCTAAAACACTTGAAAATATTAAAATCTTGAAAAATCACCCCATTTTGGAGTTTTGGTCAACCCTTTGACCTTGTGGTTGACTTCTAGGTTATAGACCCCCTAGAAGCAACTTGACTCAACAACTAACAAACCCTAACCACTAATAACCCTAAACACACCTTAGAAACACTTGGGACTATATAAAATAGTAATTATTCATTTATGGTTGGCCAAACCAACCTACAAGCCAAACTAACTAACAAGATCTTTCAAAGACCTTAACAATAAGTACATGCTTCTCTACAAAAGAGTATCTATGTTCATACTCTTCCAGAACTTTGCTAAAGAAATAAATAGGCTTCTCTAATCCTTCTAAATTTTGTTGAGTCAACATGGAAGAGATGGAATCAGAGCTTTCATAAGCATATAGAATAAATTATTTACCAAAATTAGGATTTAGCAAAGCAGGAGCCTCTATCAAAGCCTCTTTGATGACTTGGAAATTAGCCTTCCCTTCTTTTCTCCAACTAAATATTGCTTTTATTTTTCAACATAGTTGTTAGGGGATTCAATAAATCTACAATGTTAGGCAAGAAACATCTAACAAAATTGATCATTCCTATGAAGGACTGCAGACTTTTCTTTTGATGTGGGAGGGGAAGCTCTAGAATAGATGCAATTCTCTCAGGGTCCACTGTAATACCTTGCTTGGATACAATATATCCCAATAGTTTCTCTTCATGGACTACAAACACACATTTTTTGGAATTGAGGGAGATCCCAAACTCCCTACATCTTTCAAATATTTTCCTCAAATGTTTTGATATGATTTGCTACATGTTTGGAATAAATAGTAATATCATCTAAGTAGACCAATACAAACTTATACATGAGTCTTTTAAAGGCCATATCCATAGCCTTTTGAAGGTAGAACCTACATTTGAAAAACCAAAAGGAATCTTTTGATAATCCATAGTTCCCCACTTGGTTGTAAATGCAGTCTTATATTGATCTTCTTCATGAACCAAGATCTAATTGTAGCCTAAATAACCATCTAGCAATGAAAAGTGTTCTAATCTAGAGACACACTGTAGAATATGCTCCATGGATGGTAATGGATTGTGATCTTTTATAGCTGCCCTATTAAGGTCCCTAAAGTCAACACATAGCCTTAGTTCCCCATTCTTCTTCCTAATAGGAACAAGGTTGGACACCCAAATAGTATGCTTGATGGGGTAAATGATACCACTCTCTATTAATTTGAGAACCTCCTTATGCTTGAGTGGCTCAAGTTTGAGGTTGACATGTCTTTGCTTCTATCTAACTGGTTTGGCATTTGGTTCTAGTTCAATGGTATGTTGAGCAAGTGTTGGGTTGAAGCCTTTGATATCTTCAAATTTCCAGGCAAAGAAATCACTGAATTCTTGGAATAATTGAGTGTAAGCTTGCTTCTCTGAATCAGGGTTCACCTTCCCAAACTTCAAGCTTTTACCTGGTTCGAGCTCTATTTCAGTGCAATGTTCTTGCTGAACTACCAAGCCAACTTTTCTCTTCTTTTCTTGATTTTCCTTATTGAAGGTGTATTATAAGGTGACAAGACCCTTAGGCATCTTATTAGATTTGAGTTTCATCACTTGGTCACCATAGTTCTGCATCAACCTATCTTGATTATACTCTAAAAAGACATCTTCTTCAAACAAGAATTGCAAAATTTGCTCATCATTATCAAATACTTTCTGATTAACATTATTACCAGGGATGGAAGGCTTGACAATTAGTTTGATAGCTTCTTGATCCTTTTCCATTGAAATCCTATTAGGAATGTCATATTGGGATCCAACCGCAGCTAATCTATCTACATTCTGATTTATTTTTCTAGGGATAGCAATAATGTTGAAAGCATGAAAATCATCTATAGAATCCCAAATCCAATTTTTTGGATGATATCAGTTTTGGTTACTGATCATGTTATTGATATTCATGTTTTCTCATTGATGTCAACATATATTTCTATGAAGAAGACTGAATGACTACTTAACTAGAACGAGTGTACGGACACTGTACAAATGATTTAGAAGGATCAAAGTTGGATTTATGTTGAAGGATGTGTCCTGACCTTAATCCTAAGGCCTCTTGACTTTATGTTACATTATATATATGTTACAGTTCATTTGGTGAAGACTGGTTCTCTAGGCTACAACTGTGATTCTGGACAGAGAAGGTCTTTGTGTTTCAGGTATATCTTTTTGATGGAGATATTTCACAACTTGCAAGATTACTGATGGACAACCAACATATTTTATAATAATGGTTTGTGTTTTATTATTGATTGAAGACTGGTGATGTCAACTGTGACGTGTACTCTAGAGAAGACCTATTTCTTGGCCGACTTTAGACATATAGCATGTGGAATTAATTGTGAGCATGAATTATGGATCTAGAAGTATATGTAATGAATTTTAAATGTTGTATACTTGTCTTAGATACCATGTGTATCTTAGCAATGGGCTATGCAATTATTTGTATAATGGAAAGCCTTATTTGGCCGACCTAATTAATTATGTATTAGGAAAGCTTAAATTGGCCGACCTAATAAACTATTGTGTAAGGGTATATATGGAATATATATTCTTGTGGAGAAGTGTGACAGAGAAAAGAAGAGAAGGAATGTGTGAAAGCTGTGAAGCTTGTTGGCTGTTAGATGCAAGCAAAGTTGATACTCCATTAGAACTAATCAAGCAAAGACAGTTGCTGGTAGACAGTTCTCTGATTATGTATTTACTTTATACACTTGTGTAGATTGTAAATCCTTGAGGGTGGCTTTAACCTTCTTTGGGAAGTGTGCCTACTATTTCCTTTGACTCCTAATAGGGTCTATCTCCTAACAGGGACTGTGTACTATAATGTTGTAACAAGCTCCTAACAGGGCTAATATCTTTTAACAGGGATACTATACTCTTAGTACATTATTTGTGGGTGTTAATTCCCACCGGGGTTTTACTTTTAACAGGGTTTCCTCGACAACAAATATTGTGTTTTGGTGTTTTCTATTATTGTGTTATCATTTACATTTCCAAATTTGGTTTATAAAGTATAAAGTTGAAAAATCTATATCACAACTGATTCACCCCCCCTCTCAGTTGTCTTGTGGACTGTTATTCCTAACAATTGGTATCAGAGCTACTAATCCTCAAAGAAAAATTTTAACAGCTTGAGGTGATCCTAAAGATGACTTACTATAGGAAGGATAGTCTAAATTTTGATCCTGAAAACTTTGATATTTGGTAGAACAAGATGAGAACACATTTTATGTGTCTAGGACTTGACTACTGGATGATCACAAAGAAGAAAGAAAAGTTAGAAACTGAGGATGAATTAGAGAAGGCTTCTGAAGATCAAAAGAAGTTATTTTCATGTAATATGGTTGCAAGGGAATCTTTAATCAGTGCTCTATCAGAAGGAGAATTAACTGAATTAAAGGACTTGGATTATGCACTTGAAATTTGGACACGACTGGCGGCACTATATGTTGGAGACAAATTTACAAAGTAAGAAAATTTATAGAACTGAAAGACAAAGATGGAATCATTAAAGATGAGAGAAGATGAGAACATCAGAGCATATGCATAAAGAATTACTAAGGTGGTGATTGGTATTAGGAACTCTGGAGAAACTTACAGTGAAGAAGAAGTAATTGCAAAGATATTGAGATCTTTGACATCTGCATATAGAACCAAGGTTCAGGCTATAGAGGAGATCATACCTTTGACACCAAACATCACCAGAGAGATGTTGATTGGAAAACTAACTACATTTGAGGCCGCAGAAGTGGGAGACACTTTACCTAAAGTAGAGTCAGCATTCAAGGCTTCCATACACAAGAACAAGAAGACCTTATCTTGAAATGCAAGCACAAACAATAATGATCTGAAAGAAGAACTTAGAGCCTATGTTGATGAATGGGAACAAATATAGGAAGAAGAAATAAAGCTAGATGAAATTGTTGCACTGATTTCTAGAAGAGAAAAGAGAGGTAAGGGTAATTTTGAGGGCAAGTTACCTTTGAAATGTTTTTCATGTAACAAAATTGGTCATTTTGCATCTAGATGTCCTACAAGAATTCCAAATCACAAACCTAAGTTTTTCAAGTCTAAGTTATCAAAGGATAAGGAATATTATTATTCTAGTAAAGGAATATTTGATGATGAGGATGATAAATTTAATGAAACTGGATTCATTGCTATTAAGGATGATGAGCCTATGCATGAGGAAAAAGTATTAGTATCTCAAGTTGAAAATAAATCTAAATGGGTCATAGATAGTGGTTGTTCACATCATATGACTGGAGATAAAAATAAGTTTGTGAGTTTGAAGAAACATGATGGTGGTGTTGTCAGATTTGGTGACAATAATCCTAAACTTAATATTGGAGTTGGGTCTATTTCTTTGGATGGAAAGACTAACACTGACAATGTATTACTTGTTGATGGACTTAAGCACAATTTATTGAGTGTTGGACAGCTAGTGGACAAGGGTTATCAACTTAACTTCATAAATGGAAAGTGTACTATCAAGAGAAAAATAGGAGACTTGATAGCATCTGGTACTAAATCTAGAGGTAATGTATTTGAACTAAACACATCTGAAGCTTCTTGTTTTATTGCAAAGGTTGATGATAGTTGGTTATGGCATAGAATATTTTGTCATGTTAATTTTGACAACATTGTGAAGGCAAGTATGACAAAAGCAGTAAGAGATCTACCTAAAATTATTAAGCCATCTAACACTATGTGTAAAGAATGCGTTATGGGGAAACAGACTAGAAGCACCTTCAAGAGAAAAGCCTATTCATCAAAAGGGAAGTTGGATCTGGTGCATACAAATCTATGTGGCTTTACAAGAACAAGATCATACTATGGTGAAAGGTATTTTATACTTTTTGTTGATGACTTTTCTAGAATGATGTGGGTTACATATTTGAGAGAGAACTCTAAGGCATTTGAAAAATTCAAAATATTCAAAGCAAAATTTAAGAATGAATCTGGTTTAAAGATGAAATGCTTGAGATCAGACAGAGGAGGAGAGTTTACATCAAAACTATTTAATACATATTGTGAAGAAAATGGAATACATAGACAGACTTTAGCTCCTAGAACTCCACAATAGAATGGGATAGAAGAGTGAAGAAACATAACTATATTAGATGCTTCTAGGACTATGTTGCTAGAAGGAAATGTATCACATGTTCATTGGAGAGAGGTGGTTGGCACTGCTGTGTACACATTAAATAGAATTCAAATCAGAGAAAGTACAAATAAAACTCCTTATGAATTATGGTTTGATCATACACCGGCTGTGAAATATTTTAGAATATTTGGTAGTAAATGTTATATCAAAAGAGACGATGAGATAGGAAAGTTTGATGCTAGAAGTGATGAAGGAATCTTTCTTGGTTATTCCACTAAGAGTAAAGCATATAAATGTTTCAATCTGAGACTGTGGAAACTAATTGAGAGTGCCAATGTGAGGATAGATGAGAAAATTCAAATTCAAGAAAGAATGTATGATTGTGGTCAGATTACAAAATTAGAAGTTGTTGTTGAACCTGAAGGACCCTTGATGATTAAGAATGAGATTGAAGAAGAAGAACAGGCAGAAGCTACTGAGACATTAAAGACTCCAAGGTATGTCAAGAAAAACCACCCTGAAGATCAAATTATTGGTGATGCAAGAAAAGGCATGATGACTAGATCTAAAGTTAGAGATGAGATCTGTTTGATTTCTCAAGCTAAACCCAAGACTACTAAGGAAGCATGTAAAGATGAATCTTGGACTAAAGCCATGGAAGAAAAACTAGAACAGATAAATAAGAATAATACTTGGGAGTTGGTTACAAGACCTAAGAACAAGAATGTGATTGGCACTAAGTGGGTTTTTAGAAACAAAATGGATGAGGAAGGCATAGTGGTAAGAAACAAGGCTACATTGGTATGTAAAGGCTACTCACAATAAGAAGGCATAGACTATGAAGAAACATTTGCACCTGTTGCTAGATTGGAAGCTATGAGACTATTCCTTGTTTATGCTACACATAAAGACTTCAAAGTATATCAGATGGATGTGAAATTTGCATTCTTGAATGGTGATCTAGAAGAAGAAGTGTACATTGAGCAACCTGATGGTTTTCCTTTGACAAATGATGAAAACATGGTTTGCAGACTGAAGAAGGCAGTATATGGACTGAAATAAGCATCGAGGGCATGGTATGCAAGACTGGATAAACATCTACTTCCTCTTGGTTTTAGAAAAGGTAATGCAGATAGTAATTTGTATTTAAGAACTGATGAAGATGAAATCTTAATTAAGGAATTTTTTGTTGATGATATCATTTTTGGAGGAAATGATAAAATGAGTAAGAAGTTTGCTAAAGAAATGGAAAATGAGTTTGAGATGTCAATGATTGGTGAGATGAAAGTTTTTATTGGTTTGCAAATTAATCAGAGTAAAAATGGCATATTTATATCTTAGACCAAGTACCTTAAGGAAATGTTGAAGAAATTTGGAATGGAATATTGTAAACTTGTTGGTGCACCCATGGTAATAGGGAACAAACTAACTAAAAGTGATGAGACTCAAAGTGTTGGGAAAACTAAGTACAAGTCAATGATTGGAGGTCTACAATATTTGACACACACTAGACTAGATATTACCAATGCATTTGGAATTGTGGCTAGATATCAGGCAGATCCTAAAGAGACACACTTTGTTGCTGTGAAAAGTATTTTTCAGATATCTGAAAGGAACAGTAGAGTATGGATTGTGATATGAAAAATTTGATGATTTTACATTGTAGGATTTTACTGATGCTGATTGGGTAGGTAATGTGGATGATAGGAAGAGCACTAGTGGTGGTGCATTTTTCCTTGGAAATAGGCTAGTTTCTTGGTTGAGCAAGAAGCAGAACTATATTGCTCAATCTACTGTTGAGTCAGAGTATGTTGCAGTAAACTATACACAAGTTTTTTGGATGATACAAATACTGAAGGACATCAAAAAAAATTTCAAAGAACCAGTGGTTATCCATTATGATAACACCAGCATAGTGAATCTATCAAATAATCTTGTAATGCATTCAAAGACTAAACACAAATCCATCAAGTATCATTACTTAAGGGAGAAGGTGGCAAAAAGAGAGATCAAACTAGAGTATATTAGCACAAAGGAACAGATAGAAGATATATTTACCAAACCTTTGCCACAAGATGCTTTTGAATATCTTAGAGGCATGCTTGGGGTGATGGCCCCTCCCAGTGAAAACTAAATGATGCAGATGTGCATCAGTCCAGTGGATCTCAAAGCCATATCTTTTTCTGGACTTGATGTATGGATCTACTCCTTAGGGGGAGTGATCGTAGAAAATAATGGAGTACATTTAGGTGATCTTGCACCTAGCTGATTAGACATGAAATTCTGAAAAAGCTACCATCTTATAGGAGAATACAGGTGAACTATGGCACCCTTTGCCATTGCTGCCAAAGGGGGAAGGAATCTATGAGAAAATCCCTACTATTTTGGGAAATTTATGTTGAGGATATTGAGAAGATTGTATTGAGAGAGTACTTTTGGGTTGATGCATATGGATTTTCCCATATGTTGCCATCAATACCAAAGGGGGATATTGTTGGATGATATCATTTTTGGTTACTAATCATGTTGTTGATATTCATGTTTTGTCACTGATGTCAACATATATTTTTATGAAGAAGACTGACTTACTACTTAATTGGAACGAGTGTACAGACACTGTATGGATGATTTAGAAGGGTTGAAGTTGGATTTATGTAGAAGGATGTGTCTTGACCTTACTCCTAAGGCTGCTTGACTTTATGTTATATTATGTGGATGGTATAGTTCATTTGGTGAAGATTGGTTCTCTGGACTGCAACTCTGATTTTGGACAGAGCAGGTCTCTATGTTTCGGGTATATCTTTCTGATGGAGATATTTCAAAACTTGCAAGCTTACTAATGGATATTTGACATATGTTAGAATAATGGGTTGTGTTCTATTGTTTATTGAAGACTAATGACTTCAGTTGTGGTGTGTATTCTAGAGAAGACCTATTTCCTGGCCGACTTCAGACATGTAGCGTGTGGAATTAATTGTGAGCATAAATTGCAGATCTGGAAGTATATGTAATGAATTTTAAATGTTTTATACTTGTCTTAGATACCATGTGTATCTTAGCAAGGGGCTATGTAATTATTTGTATGATGGAAAGCCTTAATTGGCTGACCTAATTAATTATGTATTAGGAAATCTTAAATTGGCCGACCTAATAAACTATTGTGTAAGGGTGTATGTGGAAGATATATTCTTGTGGAGAAGTGTGATAGAGAAAATAAGAGAAGGAATGTGTGAAAGCTGCGAAGCTTTTTGACTGTTGGATGCAAGTAGAGTTGATACTCCATTGGAACTAATCAAGCAAAGACAGTTGCTGGCAGACAATTCTCTGATTGTGTATTTACTTTATACACTTGTGCAAATTGTAAATCCTTGAGGGTGGCTTTAACATTATTTGGGAAGTGTGCCTTGGCAGTGAGCCTACTATTTCCTTTTACTCCTAACAAGGTTTGTCTCCTAACGGGGACTATGTATTGTAACATTGTTACAAGCTCCTAACAGGGCTAATATCTTTTAACAGGGATACTATACTCTTAGTGCATTATTTGTGGGTGTTAATTCCCACCGGGGTTTTACCTTTAAAAGGGTTTCATCAACAACAAATATTGTGTTTTGGTGATTTCTATTATTATGTTATCATTTACATTTGCAGATTTGGTTTATAAAGTATAAAGTTGAAAAATCTATATCACAACTGATTCACCCCCCTCTCAGTTTTCTTATGGACTATTATTCCTAACACGATGCTTGTAATATTTCATTGTATGATTCTTGGTTTCACTTATCCCTCTTACTTGGCTAACCACCAACTCACTGTCACCATATACTTTTAGGGCTTTGATCCCTCTTTTCCTAGCCCTCTCTAGTCCATTTACTAAGCTCTCATATTCAGTAGTGTTGCTAGTGCAAGAAAAAATAAATCTAAAGGTTGTATAATATTTCTCACCCTTTTGGAGAGATCAGCATAGCACCACCACCAAACCCATGTCTTCTTCTAGCCCCATCAAAGAAGAGCTCCCAAATTTAATTGCTCTGCTCTTCTGATTTCTCAGTGTCTCCTTTAAAAATATTTGGCTCTTTGAGACCATCCTCTTGTATCATATAATTTCCCAAACCAACATCCCAAATAACATTAGCTTGGGCCTTTGAAGCCCTTTATGATTCCAATTCATCTAGATAGATATCTAGGATTTTTTCTATCTTACTTTTTGTTTCTCTGATGATTGGAAAGTCATTATTATCAAGTGCAAGACAACTTGCGTTGAGTACATTAGACACATAAGGTTATATATGGTTAGTTGCTAATGACTTGGACTTAATAGTGACCTTAGTTTTATACCTTGTATGGAAAATTATGTGAGATCAGTCAGAAGAAAGATACCCTCCTATCTTGGCTGTCAATTCTCTTGATAGACATATGGAAAAGAGAGCAGGGAGATCTATGATGTATATGTTACGTAAGATAGAGAAATTGGGGCTTGCATGAAGGATCAAGCTTGTATCCTTGGCTAGACCTATTGTGTTTACTGATGAAACATCAAGTTGTGTTACCTTATTTTGGAAAGTTTCATATTTAAGTACCAATTGGTCAGCTACCTTCTTGGGCATGACTGAACTAGTAGCCCCAATATCCACCATACAATTATGTACTAGAGAATTTCCAATAATTAATGATACATAAAAGGGGGTGGCTTTAAGTTCCTACCTTGGATGGTATTTGCTTTGATGTTTCTACTTTGAATTTCCTTGTTTTGATCAGTGTTGACCAACAATGATTTAGCTACATCTTTTGTGAGTTGTCGATGGATTGCTTCTTCAGATAGTGCTTTCTTCAATATTTTAGGTTTCCCTGGAATAGCTAAGGAATCCCACATGGTCATAATCACATTCATTTTCTTCATATTTTCCACAATATTAAAGAGGACTACTGAGTGCACTCTTTGGTGTGTCCTTGCCATCATGGGATCAACCTCCTTAGGAGATTGACTCTCCTTGACTAGAATGGTGGGAGGCTTCTTTAGTATGACATGAGTAGACAATTTTGATGACTCTGCAGATGTAGTAGCCTTTCCTCCATCTTTTTCTCACTCCATATATTGGGCTCTTCTTTTAGACTGAGTATTGGAAGAAATTAAAGAATCATCATTTAATCCATTGAAATATTGCTCTTCCCAATTAAAGAGGGCAGTCTCATTAGAATGTGCATTTTGTTGAGGAACTGACCCACTAGAAGAGGCCTCTGATTGGGTATTTAAGTCATTTTATAATATTAATTCTTGGTTCAACCACCCATTGGAGCATGTATCCTGATTGTGGGGTTGATTGCAAGGAAAACACCATTCATTTTCTGAGGGCAGGTTGTTCTGACTTGGGACCAGCTCCCTGGTTGGATTTGCAGAGTTGAGGGGTGTGGGATTATAAGGTTGGAATGGCCTTTGATTAAAAAAATTCCTTTAATCCTCATAATTCCCTTGATATGACAGCCTACTCTACTAATAAGATTGTCCTTGGGCTTGATATTGATGGATAGGACCTTGATTCTACTGAAAAGGTGGTCTAGACTCCTGATTCTATTTTTTCAAGTTGGTCAACTCTTTGGTTAGAGTTTACAACAAGTTTTTCATTTCTTGTTGACCACTGTGTAACAAGCTATTTGTTTCTTGTTGATCACTTTTTATTGTTTGGAGTACTTGGGAAAAACCTGCTCTTGATTCCTCATTACTAGAACTATCTTCAGGTGCTATGACAATGGGTATAGGGGTAAATGGAGGAATCTGCAGAGACATATTGGGCTAGATGTTAAGAAAAATAGGCATGGGTGGCCTTCGGGCTATCATACCTGGTTGAATTAAACAATTCTCATCTCTGACTGCTATGTCAAAAGCCTGAGGTAGTGAGGTACCTCCCATGGATTGAATCATGATAGAGATGTTGATATTCAAAATTTTCAAGAAGTATAGGAAAGCATGGTCAGCTGAAGGCCTTACAGAAATAGGAATCCTATTCCACATATTGAGAAATCTATTATTAAAGTTTGTCATCTTCTCTTGAGGAGTTCTTTTTATTGTTGTGAGTTGCTCAACCAGGGATCGATGGTCTGATTTATCTTCAAAGTATTTCTTAAGGGATTCCCCTAATCTATCCCATGAATCAATAGAACCAATAGCTAAATTGCTAAACCATTATAAGGCCTTACCTTTTAAATAAGCTGCCAACAACTTAGTAGCTACGTCCTCTTCAGTAATATGGTGAACACTGCAAACAGTAGCCACATCTCTTATGTGTTCACAAGCCTTTGTTTGTCCTTCTCCTATGAAATTAGGTATACTTTTGAGTGCTTCTAAGGGCACATTATGATGTTGAGAAAAATTTAAAGGACTCCCTTGATTGAAGGGTACAAAGGAAAACTGCCTGGCTATTGCAGGGACTGTGACCTGTTGAACAGCAACTGTGTGAGTTATATTTGAACTGAAGAGTGGAGCTGAATCTTCTTGAAACTCTCTAGTTAGAGATCTTCCTCTCCTTCTTGAATGGAAAATCAAAGGTCTCTCTTTTGAGGTAGGTGGTGTAGATGTACTCTCCTTGTAGGGGATGCTCTTTGAGATGCTCTCCCTTTTCTTCTTGTTGGAGGCAACTGCAAAAACTCATAAGGCTTTGAACTTCCATTTTCTATCCTTCTCATAAACTTGAATAGGACTGGATCTTATTGTTCTTTTTCACCAATGGAGTTGCCAGATATACTTGAAAGAGAAACCTCTTTTAAGTTAGTACTATGTAATTAGCATATTAGAGATAACATAGTCTTGAAATATGGACTTCTTTTTGTAGTCCCACCGGGCATGCCAGAATTTTTATACTCTAAATTTTTCACCTTGTTAAGCACTTGAGCCTAAAAATCTAGCATATAACATGGGAATCACTTCTAGGTTTTGGGACCTTTGCTAACTGAAGTGAAGCCTTCAGGTTCTAGGTTGATTCCTCTTGGATAATCACCTTATTTTCTCTTTTAACATGAAAGTAAACTTGGAAGGGAAAGGGATACAAGGATAATTGAAGGGAAATGAATGAAAATAATATTTATCATACTAGGTGATACACCAAAGGTAACTTGAATCACAATATAGTGACTAAGACTAACATGAAATCCTGAATCTAGTAGAACACAACTTTCTGAATAGTCTTGCATAAGTATTTCATAGAGAGGTCTGAGATGAAAAGAGGCTATTCAGAGGAAAAGAATATTTCACAAACAATAGCATATTCACTTGGAATAGACACGGACTATGACCTAAAAATAGATATTCACTCCAACAAATAGGCATAGAAATGAGAAAAAATGACATGAGACTAAACAATATCCACAAACTCATCTAAATTGGATCATTCACAATAGTGCACAGAGACGCAGAAAAGAAAGAGGGTTCAAAAACTCCAAGATCTCTCTAATATCAATCATTGTATTATGCTTTGGTAAGAGAAATACAAATAAGAAGGCCCGGGGATAGAGGAAATGTCACAAAAAGCCTTTGCGATATCTAGAATTCAATGAGATTACAAACACATGAAAAATTTAGGGGCAGAGGAAATGCCACAAAAATCTTGCATAAGTTGAAGAAAAAAAACCTAAGCTAAAAGCTTCTAAAAAACACTTATATACACCTCCCCTAGCATACAGGCTCGGGAGTCAATTCCTTAATCAATTAGGGAAGAATTAGGGTTTCAATAGATATTACATAAACAATTCCAAAACCCTACAACTAGTCAAATCTACCCATTAATACATTTGAGAAATATCCCAGTCGATCTGATTACCCCTTTGAAAATATCCCATATTACCATAAATTTGAGCAGATAGATCATCTCAATCCATCTACCCACTCTGCAAGTTTAAAATGTCACCATCGCCATGAAAACCTGAGAAATGACATTTAAATATTTCAATTCAAACTCAAACAATCATAGGTGGCATGGAATGCTCGATCAACGGCCCAGATTTGAAACTTTACTAACTTTAAAACACGACCATCGATCTCCTTTAAGTTACCCGTGAGCATAAAATCTGATCTGCCATGTGTCACCTCAGCGTGATGGCTTATAAGTTAAATAACTTCATCTTTACCATCAAGGCATTAAGCCAATCATTTGATCCTCTTTACTTTTTGTTTCTTTATCTTACCTTTCCAACCCGAGACCCATGATGACATATGCCACATGTCACCATGGCTTAATGGCTTAATCACTAGATTTTGATCATTTTGTCTTTAAGCCTTCAAGTTGTGTTTCTGATCAAAAATGACTTGATCAGTCTTTACTTTCCTTTGTTTGACTGGCCCAACTCCACCATGAACACGTGTTGCCACAGCTTAATGGCTTAATCACTAAATTTTGATCACTTTGTCTTCAAGCCTTTAAGCCAACCACATGATCAGAAATAACTTGCTCGATCTTTACCTTAATTACCTTGGCACTGCATTGGACCCATCATGGACACATGTGGGATAGGCTTAAGGCTTAAATATTAGATTGTGTGCATCTCCGCATTAAGCCTGTAATCCAACAGTCAGATTGATTCTGAACTGCTTGAGCTTTATCTTACCGCTTGATGGGCCCAGGTTCTAACAACCTTCCACATGTTGCAACTTCTTAATGGATTAAAGGATACATCTTGAGCACTTTTTCTTTAAGCCATAACTCCCACCATCCAATGAAAAGGAACTTGTTGCCTCCTGGGGTAAACAAATTAAGTCGTGACTTAGGAAAATAAACTTAGGAAAAGAAACCTACTTAGGAAAATAAATTTGGCCCCACTCAATGGATGACTTAAAACACATGACAAATAGGAACTTTAAGTGGCAAAAAGGTAATGAATAATTAAAATGGGCCGCCAAAGGACTTAGGGTTTTAATAAATTTCAAAGAGTTTCTTGCATTCAGGGCTAAAATACATCAACCATGGGTAAAACCAATGACCTAGAAATATGCAGAAAGCAAGATAAGGACCACAGAAAGGTGCAAAATTCATACAAGCTGGGATCTACCCTTGTGGGAGCCTCATTTACTCCACTTGTAGCCAAAATTGGATAGGATGTGAAATTTTTTTAACTGTTAGAAACAAGGCAATACACATAACTGAGAGGGGGGTGAATCATTTGTGTCCCAAAACTCAAAACTTTATGCAACACTTTAGGCTTACTCTCAGATCTGAATAATAAACATTAATGCAAGATCAAAATATATCAATCAACACAACACCAATATTTTTTACATGGAAACGTGATTAAGCAAAAAAAAAGGGTGGGGATAAAACCCACAAGATGATATACTCAGTTAAAAGCACTATACCCTGTTAGTAATATTATAAATGGAATGCACATGCATCCAGGAACATTTCTTAGAGCTCACTGCTTAAATATAAATTAAGGATACAACCCTAAGGAATACAAAGATGGCTACAACCCTTAATGGAATACAATCTACTATGGATAAAAATCACAAATCATGAAATGACTAATATCATCTTTTTCATGCTAATACAGTTCTAATGAAGTACATCAAATTTATGCCTCAATTGCAGATTACACTAATACCTCTTTGCATACATTATTCATAATCCTACACACATAATCTCCACACTTAATTTTCACAATTAAAAATTATTACATCTTTATATGCATTTCATCAACCTTTTAAATATAAAAGAAGTTTAGCATCAACGTTAACACCTCGATTACAAAAATACAATACAATATTTAATGTGATCCAAAACATGTTAGCAAGGACATAGCTAGGATCCAAACTTTCATCCTCAAACACACTCCAGATCCATAAATCATGCCATGACCCATCATAACACACTACATCATTATGTTAGCCAAGAATAATACGAAGACCAACATGCCACACGAAAATCACCAAACCTAATCACATAACCCAAAAAGGAATATTGACAATTCCACAATTTGGTAAAATACAACTTGAAGGATTTTTTCGTTTTATCCATCAAGGATTAATAGAAGAAATCAATAACTTTTCAAAAATTGAAAGCCCAAATAAAAAGATAA
>MU225994.1:1097740-1124596 GCA_018584345.1 Thuja plicata
GATCCAAAACATGTTAGCAAGGACATAGCTAGGATCCAAACTTTCATCCTCAAACACACTCCAGATCCATAAATCATGCCATGACCCATCATAACACACTACATCATTATGTTAGCCAAGAATAATATGAAGACCAACATGCCACACAAAAATCACCAAACCTAATCACATAACCCAGTGTGATCTAGCAAGATGAATAGGATGCAATCTAGAAACATCAGAAAGAAACATGAAATGCCACGATAACAAAAAACAACTTTGTCTCGTAATTCACAGTTATCTCTGCACTGCTCATCGGGAACACCAATCAGTAACCTTCGTCACTTAAGGAAAATAGATTTCCAGTATCCAAATCATGAATCACTCAATCTAAGGAAACATCCATGTCCAAACCTCACAACCAAGTTAGCAACCAAAAATACTGCATAATCGATCCACACCGATCCAAAAACTGCAACATTATCTCTTCCTAAACAACCAAAATATCAGTCTTTGATAAATCATTAATTTCTCACTCAAATCCATGTGATCCTTTGTAAATTGACATAGGTCAATTACATCATCCTTGAAACTATTTATACCTTTGCAACATCTGATCTTTAATATAGTAACCATACCATACCAATCTTCTCACTGATTATATCAGAAACATTGTCACCAATAGTAGAAATATGTTGACATCAATGACAAAACATCAATGTCAACACATATATGCATGATATCCCTACAATATCCAATAATATACACCTTTGGCATTGATGGAAACATATGATGTGAAAAAACATATCAATGCACAAAGAAACCATATCAACAATACCACCAACAATATCCACAATATATCTTCCAATGTCTCTCTAACAAATCTTCTCAAAGAAAAATATCTCCACCTTAGTATCATACTTATTTTCACATGACTATCTCTCCTCCTTTGACATCAATAAAAAAGGCACATATATGCACTAAGTCATAGAAGCCAAAAAATATTGAATATCTCTCCTAAAAACTTAATCACGTGCCTCACAAGACTAACTACTCCCCTTGAGTAGAAGCTACCAAAACATCAATTCATAATAATGATGATCTCGGTAAGAACACTGGACAAATGCAAATCAATGCATCTCTATCTCTTATCAAGAGGGGCAATCACCCCAAGCTTACCTTGGAGATACTCAAAAGTATCCTTTGGAAAGGGCTTCGTGAAGATATCTACAATCTATTATGTAGTAGATACATACTCCAATCTTACTTCTATTTCACTAACCTTATCTCTCAAGAAATGATATTTTATAGATATATGATTTGTCTTTTAACGTAACATAGGATTGTTTGAAATATTGATAGCACTTGAGTTGTCACACTATATATCAATAGGCTGATCAATACTTAATTTAATATCTTTCAACATTTTCTTCATCCATATCATGTGTGTACAATTAACAACAAAAATAACATACTCAGCTTCAGCTATAGATTGTGATATATAATTTTTCTTTTTACTTGACCACAAAACTAACCTCTTACCCAAGAATAATGCTCCACCGCTTGTACTTTTTATTTCATCCACATTTCCTACCCAATCTGCATTAGTAAAACAAATCAATGTAAAATAATCATCCTTACCATACCATAAACCATAATCAACTGTTCCTTTCAAGTATTTGAGTATCCTTTTAACGACAACAACATGTGATTCCTTCAGTTTTGCTTGAAATCTTGCAACAATACAAACTGCATTCATAATTTTAGGTGTAGTCTGTGTTAAGTACAATAATCCACCAATCTTATATTTGTATCTTGTTTAATTTTATTTATGTGAATCATCATCCTTTGTCAATTTTCAACCAGTGTCCATAGGAATACAAACAGGTTTTGAATAATCCATACCAAATTTCTTCAACAATTCTTTCACATACTTGGACTGAGATATGAAAATACCTTTATCAGATTGTGTAATTTTCAAACCAAGAAAGAATTTCATCTCACCTATCATGGACATCTCAAACTCTTTCTACATATCATTAGAAAATTCTTTATTCAACTTGTCATTACCACCAAAAATGTATTATCCACAAAGACTTCAAAAATCAAAATATTATCATGATCAACTTTGAAGTACAAGTTACTATCAAAAATGCCTTTATTGAAACCAAGTTTCAATAAATACTTATCCAACCTTGCATACCAGGCTCTAGGGGCTTATTTCAATCCATATTATTCTTTCTTAAATTGGAAAACCATGTTATCTTGATCAGTCAAGGTAAATCCATCAAGCTACTCAACATAAAATTTCTCTTCCAACTCTCCATTCAAAAATGTAGACTTGACATCCATCTGATATACCTTAAAATATTTGAAGGTAGCATATGTAAAAAACATCCTAACAACTTTAATTCTAGAAATAGATGAAAAGGTATCCTCAAAATAAATACCTTCCATCTATGAGAATCCCTTACAAACAAGGTTAGATTTATTTTGAACCACTCACCATCTTCATTCAATTTGTTTTTGAATACCCATTTAGTACCCATGACATTCTTGTTCATAGGTCTAGGAACTAGAATCCATGTCTTTTTCTTCTCAATTGGTTCCAACTCTTCTTCCATAGATTTAATCCAAATTTCATCTTTTCATGCTTCATCAACATCCTTAGTTTCAATCTTAGAAATAAAAAAAAATTTATTTCTGTCAATTCTTCCTCTATTCTGAACACCTTGATTCCTATCACCAATAATCTGATTTTCTGAATGATTTATCCTTACATACCTTGGAGTCTTCAGATTTGGATTTGTAGATGACTCTTGTGTTTCTACCTCTTCCTCATTTGCAAATTCTCCATCCTGATCTACTAAACCATTCTGATTTTCATTCTAATTTTGTGCTTCAATTACATGATTGTCTACCTCATCAACTATTTCATAACTACAAGATCTATATTTTTTTTTATAACTTTCATCCACTTTTACATTATCACTCTCAATTATCTTTCTCAACTTATTGTTATAACATTTGTATGATTTTTTCTTTGTATAATAACCAAGAAGGATTCCCTCATCACATCTAGGATCCAATTTCCCTAAACCTTCATCTCTCTTGATATAATATTTTCTTCCAAAAATTATGAAGTATTTCACTGTAGGTACATAACCATACCAAATCTCATAAGGGGTCTTACCAGTGCCTTTCTTGATTTGAACTCGGTTCAATGTATGGACTATAGTACTAACCACTTATCTCCAATAGATCTGTGGTACATTTCCTTCAATCATCCTAGTCCTTACCATGTCAAGGATAGTTATTTTGGTAGAGCAGACATTTTTCTTTTTATCCCATATTATTCACAAAATAAATTAAATTTACTAGATGTAAACTCACCACCTCTCTCAAATATTAGACATTTTAGTTCCATACATGTCTCAATCTCAACCATAGCTTCGAAGATCTTAATTTTCTCAAATGTCTCATATTTCTCCTTCAAAGATGTAACCTACATCATTCTTGAATAATCATCAATGAATAAAATGAAATACATGTCTCCATAATAGCTTATATTTCTAGTGGGGCCACATAAATCTAGTATGTACTAAATCTAATAATCCACTTTAATAATAGGCCTTACTTTTGAATGTAGATTTAGTTAGCTTACCCAACTTACATTCCTTACACATCACATTAGCAGGCTTCAACAATTTAGGTAAATCTCTCACTACCCTTATAGTGCTTATCTTCACAATGTTATCAAATTTTACATGACAAAATATTTTGTGCCATAACCAACTTTCATAAATATTAGCAATCAAACATGTATTCTTTTCATTATTCAAATGGAATACATTACCTTTGGTCTTTGTATCTGATGCAATCTCAACTCCAGTACTTCCAATGATTTCACACATTCCATCCTTGAACTGTAAATTGTAACCTTTATCAACAAGCTATCTAACAATCAAAAGATTATCCTTCAAGCCTTCAACATATAGGACATCATTATTTTTTTTCTTACCATCAAGTGTAATGGAATCTCTACCTCTAATCATACAATGAGTATTATCACCAAATCTGACAACAACACCATCATACTTCTCCAACTTCACAAATTTTCTTTTATCTCCATTCATGTGATTTGAACAGCCCCTATCAATAACCCATTCATTTTTCTTATCCACATGTGAAACCAAATCTCTTTCCTCATTCAAGAAACTAGGATTCTCTTATTTGATAGTGTAAAGGAATAAAATTTGACTTATAAAGGATTGCTTTAATAAGATTTGCATAATGAGATGAGAGAGAAATCCTAAAGCCAATTTTAGTTTTTTACACTTAATTATTATAATAAAAAGGGTTGAAAGGAGCATGTAAAGAATAATGGGATGAGATACCTACCTCATAACATAGCAGATTTGGAAAAACTCATTTTCTGATGTCTGTATTGAGTTTCTGGAAAATCTGACAGTTGATCCCAAACTAGAATGCAGAGACGAAAAAAACCCAAAAATCTTTTTCTGTTCTAATGTTTTCTTATGAAAAAGGTCAACCTTGACCCACAAATGTCATCCCTGACTCAATACTGTCGACCCTGACTTGCGCAGTGTCGACAAAAAATCTGTTTGTGGATCTCAGAAGTTTGCTGAAAAGGGTATCCAAATCTGGTCTCAGATTTGTTTTCCTACACCTGTAGTTCCCAAAAATAGCACCTGCAAATATCTGAAAAGAGGGATTTTGGGGTGGCTATATAGGGTTTTTCCTTATTCAAACCCCCATTTTGGTGATCTCCACCTCCACGAATAGCCGAATATAGAATGTAGTGTGTGTGTGTGTATTGATCTTTTGAAAAGAGTCTTTAAACATGCAATATCAAGACCTAATCTTCTAGATTAACAATCCTAACATAGCATGGAAATGAGAAAGAAATGCATAGATTTGAATATAATAAAGTAAGCATACCAAGCCCCCAAGGCTAAAGTATTCCCATCAACTCACAATCTGTAATTGCTACCCCATGATAATGTCCTTTGAATGCTTGAATGTTGTGAATAGTAGATCTAAAGAGAGAGCCTTCTTGCTTCAGTAACGATCCACCATAGCTTATCATCCTAAATGCTTGATTGAAGATGATGATATTTCCACCTAGCTTTTCCTTCTATATCATCCTCTTTCTTGTTTGCATCATCTTCATCATGTCATCTCCCGATTTCATTTCATGATCAAATGAAGGCAAAAGAGAGTGTTTATATAGAAATCTCAACATAGGTCTCCTAGGGCAATGCAAGGGATCCTAATTCAATTTCTACCTTGAATCATGGTCCAATCACAATCACCAACCAAGGAGGGGATATATTAATTCAAATATCAGAGAAAACACTTCCGCATCCGAACCTGGGAACATATTTTAAGTTTCGAACCCCGATAAGCTCTAGATTTGAAAGCGGGGACCAACACCTGATAGAGGTCTATGTCAACCTTGCCCTTGACCTAGGTCAAGGTCAACCTCGACCCTAACCTAGGTCAGGTTTGACCTTGACCCTAACCTGAGGTTTCAGGCAAGTCACCAAATAGTTACTGAGAGGTTCCCAGGTCAGCCAGGGACCTAGGAAGGTGGGGGAATATACCAGAATGTTAAGAAGGCCTAGAGGCCTAGAGAGAGAGTAGGATGAAGCTTAGGAGGACCAATACATAGGTCCTACCTTGAAAGAAGATTCATAGAGAGGTAAATCTAGGAGGATCCACTAGATCCTAACCCTAATTTCACCTACACATGTATAATCAAGCACAGATGCAAACCTAAATGTAAACATACTAAATAAGGGTGCTAAACCTATCAAAATGGAAGTGCTTCCATTTTAGATGATACATTTATCCCCCACTTTAGCTTAGATATGATGCTATGTGAATATGCAAGCTAAATTAAGAAAACATCATAAAGTATAAAAAGGATATAGCCAAGTCCTCAATGTAAAGATCTGCAAGAAACCATTAGTATCTGCCACCTGCAGCACATGAGGTTAATGAAAATCCAAATAGCACCTAAGTCTTACTATGATGATCTTGAGAAGTATATAGAGCCCCTTACGCCCCTCCTGATTCGGCTTACTAATTTATGGAAGGTGAAATAGGGTGATAAGGTGATTTCTATACACTGAATATGTAATTTATTGAAAAAATCCTTTCCTAAACTAGTTAGAAGGGTCCTAAACCTTCTTAAACTAATTTAATAGGTTAGGTATCTGAATCACAATTCCAACACCTCTAATGGCACTGAAAACGGAGCTACCGAACTCAAGTTATGATGAAAAGAATAGATGTCTATCTAAATGCATATAAAGGAAAATTTTGAATTTAACCTAAATAATTTCAAATGAAACCCTAGTAAAACCCTAATTTACTATCTATAAAAAGGAGAAAGAGACACTTACCACCTCATTCTTACCATTTACAGAGTTTGGGGAAGGAGATAGGATGCCGAAGAGAGAGGAATTCTGAGCGAGCCGCATGGAGGTCTTGAGGGAGTGCCTGGACAGCAGACAGCCACTGCCTGAGGTAAGTTCCTATTTTGACTGCTTGTGATTGAAAATTTCAATTTTTTATAGGGAAGGTCAACCCTAACCCAATAAGGTCAACCCCAACCCAGTAAGGTCAACCCTAACCCATTAAGGTCGACCCTGACTGGGAAGGTTCTGTCCCTTTTGGGGGCAGGTCGACCCTGACCCACTAAGGTCGAACCTGACCCATAAAGGTTGACCCTAACCCAAAAAGGTTGACCCTAAACCAAAAAGGTCAACCTTGACTAGGTCAAGTGGATACAGAAGATGTTTGATGTAGAAGTACTGATATGATTCATGTTTGTGCTTGCAGGATCCAGTCCGTCTCTGAGAGAATCCCTTCGGAGGGTTACTATTATCTGTCAGAGGGAGTGTCTCCAAGCTACAGTGAGATGAGATATAGTTATTGAGAGATGTGGGATTGTACTGGGTAGCAGTCCTACCACAACTAAGGTTCCATCGATCCATGATATCAGCCATGATAGAGAGATGGGATGAGGATACTTGTTCCTTCAATCTTCCATCAGGAGAGATCATGATCACTCTGGAGGATGTGTAGAGGATCCTATGACTTCTGGTCTAAGGCAAGCCTATCAGACCGAGATTACCATGGGGTCTGCCTAATTTTTTTGCAGATAAGGAGTATTGTTTGGGATGGGTACCACAGATGAGGACCCAATCAGATCAGATATCATTGGCAGCCATACTAGCAGGTCTGACACCTTTGGTACGGAGAGTGATGCTATGTATACTTGCTTTGGTTGTAGTGCCCAACACAAAGGGTATAGTATTTTTAGCACCATTCATCCATCTTGTACGTAGGATGGAGAGTGATAGGATCACTATCTTGTGGGGCCATAGCATATTGGCTCATCTTTATCATGAGCTGAGTCAATTGGTGAGATATCAGTGGGAGAGTCTTACAGTATGCACCTTGCTACAGGTTTGGATGTTTGAGCATTACACATGTACATGACCACAGGTTACTCCTACGATGATAGATGTGAGCACACCAAGAGCCTTTGCATATCTTCTAGTAGATGTTTGGTAGCACAGAGATATCCTCTTTTGGAGAGTATGCTTTGACCGTATACCAGGTATAGATGTGATATGGAGACCTTATTGTCAGATGATAGAGTGGCTGAATACCTAACATCATTTGAGACACTCACAGTAGTGTAAGCTGCTAGAAGGTCCTACCAATCATGTCATGATGTCATATTACTATGATAGGGTGATGAGATTGTTTGGTTTGATGCAAGGAGTCCCTCGGACAGTACCTTAGTATGCATATCCGATGAGATACTATCAAAGACCCAGTGCCATACATCAACCTACAATATCTGATATTGTTGATAATGAGACAAATGAGACTAAGGATATAGAGGTAGCTGCTAAGATATCCTACATTGGTGTTAGTAGAGAGTATATCAGATACTTGATTTTAGAGGGGACCCATCCTATCTTCCCCGATGACCACCCCACAGGTGATCCAGGTCCTTCAGAGAGGAACCACTGAGGAGATGACATACTAGTAGGAGAGGAAGAGGAGGATCAGAGAGATGAGGAGGAGCCTCCCTTTGAGGGAGATCCTATGGAGGAGGAGAGAGTAGAGGAAATAGCAGAGGAGATGCCCCCAGGCTACAGTATAGGGACCGTCTATGAGGTAGTCTATGTTTCTCCCTTGAGATCATAGCGACCTCCTCAAGCACACATAGAGACACCACCACTGAGGCCTAGACAGAGTGAGTGAGGAGAGATTAGTCACTCCATGCCCCCACCATCTAGACCCTTTAGTGATGCCCAGGCCGGAGATCCAAGTATGATATATCTTTAGAATGTTTTTGAATAAAGATTTTGTTTGGAAGAAGAATTTAATAAGTTTTATGTTTGAATTTTTGTAGGGAGTGTAGCGGAGTGGAGGAGTTTTTCATCCAAGGTTCTGAAGGATACATGTATATCCTATTGACTACCGGCTAGCGAGAGAGAGTCCCTTGTAGGACAAAGGGATCTTGGAAGACATGCAGATATCTTCCTATGTGTACAGTGAGAGTTGAGGTTATGCAAGGAGAGAGAAGAGAAATTGATGGCTGACATGTAGAGAGCTCAGGAGCGGATCTAGGAGATGAGCATATCAAGGAGTCACACATGAACTAGCATTCTGAGATCCTCAGCCTCGCATCACAGATCTAAGAGAGCTGGGAGTCACCGTCCTTTAGAGCATCGTGATAGAGATTGATAGATATGGCACTTGTGCCACATATGTACCAAACTCAGAAAATTTTATTTATGAAGAAAACTTTGTTTTTGGAACAATTAGTCCTATGATTGATTACTTTTTACTTTCATAAATGCACAAAACTTAAAAAGGAAAAAGGAAAAGAAAATATGGATGAAATGTATTCTAACTTATAAAATAATTATTCTATAAGGAACACATACACACATAAAGAAAGAAATGATGATATTAGGGATAATAATGTTTGGGATGTATGATATTAATAGGTTCCCTAAGAGGAACGCCATTCATGTCAGCAATTTTATAAGCACCTGAAGTAAAATCCTCAATTACCACAAAGGGTCCAAGCCAATTTGGACTAAATTTTCCATTCTCACCGGGTAAAGCGTTCACATTTCTTTGGTTCTCATATAAGACTAAATCACCCACCATGAATGACCATTCAATCACTTTGTGATTATACTATTTCTGGAGTGATTTATGATAGGCCTTAATGTGTTTCAAAGCATTTATTCATTGTTCATCTAACATCTCCAATTCTTGTAATTGTTGTTCCCAGAAAGTATCTTTGTCAATGATCCCATGAAATGAAACACGCAAGGATGGTATTTCTAATTCCAAAGGAATGATAGCGTCATTCCCATAAACAATTTTATAAGGTGAAGTGCTAGTGGACGTACGAACACTAGTTCGATAAGCCCACAAGGCATAAGTAAGTTGGGTATGCCAATCTTTTGCATGTTTGTTAACTATTTTCTTTAATATTTGTTCAACAACCTTATTTGATGCCTCAGCTTGACCATTAGATTGAGGGTAGTAGGGAGTATAAAATCTATGTTGTATACGATATTTCTCCATGAATTTTGTGACTTCTTTGTTCTTAAAAGATGTACCATTATCCAAAACTATCATTGAAGGAATGTCAAATCGTGCTATAATATGGTTAAGGATGAAATCACAGATAACATATGCAGTAGTAGAATGAAGAGGGATAGCTTCTACCCATTTTGTAAAGTAATTTGTAGTCGTGAGAATGTACATATATCCTTGAGAAGAAGCCAGTGAGATTTTTCCAATAAGGTCAAAACCCCAAATGCTAAAAGGCCATGGAGCTACTTGATTATGAAGCTCACAAGCAGGAGCATGAATTAAATTACCATGTTTTTGACACTGAGGACACTTTTTGACAAATGTAAAGGAATCTTGCTCCACTGTTTTCCAATAGTGTCCCATTCTGAGGAGTTTATTGACTAAGGATTTTCCACCAAAATGTCCCCCAGAAGAACCAGAGTGAGCTTCTGCTAAAGCTACAGGTACTTTAGTTTTGTTAAGACATCTTAATAGTAAACCATTATAAGAATGTTTATAAAGTGTTTCCCCTAAAATGATATAGTGGGCTGCAAGATTTCTAATATGATTACGTGTGTTCCTTGTTGCTGATTCTGGAAAAGTATTATCTTTCAAAAAATGAAAGATATGTGAATAACATTCATCTAAATGCAAATTACAACAATCCACGGTAACCCTATTAAAAATTGCATGGAATTTAAGAGTGTGTATAGTAAATTTAAATTCTTCCTTGTTATTCTCAAGGCAAACCAAAGAAGTTGCGCTTGCCATGGCGTCCACATGTCGATTATCTTTCCTAGGTAAAGTTTGAATTGTGTAAGAAGAAAATTGTGAAAGAATATCTAGGGCCACATCTTGATATTGTGCCATCTTATCACTCTTAGTTTGGTAAATTCCTTTGATTTTTTCCATAATCAATTGTGAATCCCCATAAATTTCTAAGTTTTTAATATGAAGGGATAAAGTTTCCCGTAAACCAGCTATTAGAGCTTCATATTCTGCAATGTTGTTAGTACAAGGAAAAGTTAATTTATATGACATAGGGATCAGTTTCTTCATAGGAGGGATCAAGATAATGCCCACCCTAGAACCTTTCTTGCACCTAGAACCATCAAAATATAATTCCCAAGTGTCATCTTGTTTGATTGCAAATATATGCTCATCAGAGAATTCTATTGAGGTAACAGTTGTATTAGGATGAGGACAAGGAGCTTCAGCTAAATAATCTGTTAAATCTTGTCCTTTAATTGAATTTTGAAGGATGAAATTGAGATCAAATTCTGTGAGCAACATCACCCATTTTGCTAATCGACCAAAGAGATCAGTTTTTGAGAAAAGGTGTTTTAAAGGATCAAATTTAACAATCACATTGACTTCAACATTGAGTAAGTAATGTCATAGTTTTTTATAAGCATAAACTAAAGCCAAGCATTGTTGTTCTAGTTGAGTATACCGTGTTTCATAATCCAACAAAGTCTGACTAATGTAGTATACTGGTCTTTCCTTTCCGTTACTATCATGTTGAGCCAACAATGCACTCACAACATTAGATGTGGCAGAGGTATATAGATAAAAGGGTTTATTGAATTGAGCAGGTTGTAAGATAGGCGGATTAGAAAGATATTCTTTAAATTTCTCAAAAGACTTCTTGCATTCGCGGTTCCAAGAAAAATTAGTATCTTTTCTAAGTAAAGAAGTAAAAGGAATAGTCCTATCGGCTAGGTTAGAGACAAAGTGATGAATAGATTGTGTTTTACCTTTTAAACTGCGCAATTGAGAAATATTCTTAGGGGGAGGCATCTTAACAATAGCATCAATCTTCTTAGTATCAACTTCTATGCCTCGCTTAGAGATAATAAATCATAATAATTTTCTAGAATCAAATCCAAAAGCACATTTCTTAGGATTTAACCTCATGTTGTAACTCCTAATTTTTTCAAATATGTGTCTTAGAATGAACACATGATCTTCTCTTTGTATAGACTTTGCCAAGATATAATCCACATAATCTTCCAAAGTGTAATAAATGCGGTCTTAAGTTGATCCTCAACAAGAATAAAGATTTAATTATAACCTGAAAATCCATCCATAAAAGACAATAATACATGACCATCCGTGGAATCCACAATCATGTCAATATTAGGTAGTGGGAAGTCATCTTTTAGGGATGCTTTATTTCAGTCTCGAAAATCAGTGCACATTCTTATTTTATTTCCTCCCTTAAAAATAGCCACAATATTGGAAATCCATTCAGAATAATCAATAGAGCGGATGAATCCGGCACCTAGCAACTTTTCAATTTCAGCTTTTACGAGTAAAGCAATTTTTGGATTCATCTTACGAATCTTCTATTTTACAGGTTTAGCATTGGGTTTAAGGATAATATTATGAGTGACAATCTTGGGGTCTATACTTGGCATATCCGAATATGTCCAAGCAAAGATATCCTTATATTCAAGCAAGAGAGAAACCAATTGATCATGTTCATCTTGATTTAAACACTTCCCAATTTTGATTTTTCTTTCAACATCATTCTCATCTACTTGAACCTCAATGGTCTAAGTGATTAATAAGTTACTTTGTATGGGAGAATCTATTGGCAAAGGGGAAATATCTGTTTCATCATGTTCTCCAAAATAGGCTTCACTATTTAGGCAATACGGCTTTCTTCTTTTATGACGAATTGTAGGTAGATCTTGATAAGCTCCTAAAAAATCAATGAGGGCTTCATCCTCAGGAAAAATGTCCAAACTATGCTTTTGATCCATGTCAAGGAGAAGCGGATTAACCAATTTCAAATGTCCACAACAAATATGATTAACATTAAGAGGAAAAGCCGATGGTTGCCTATAAGGATTGAATCCTAACCCATAAGTGTAATTGCAACCTTCGTTATCTAGGGGTACTTGTATACCTTGTTCATACTTACCACAACCTTTCCCATTAAATCCTGATTTCTTGAGTAAATGATAACCAGAACCATACCTGTCAGCCATATCAAATTGAGTTAAAGGAGTGGCATATGTCACAATGTCATAGCAATCTGGTTTTATTGTCTCAATTGTTTCATCATGAGAGGCAGCAACAAAGTTACTTTTTGACACCTCAGAAAGCAAAGAAGGAATAAAAACTTGTTTTTCAAACTCAGTTTATTTTTTCATAAATTCCAAATCTGATACTTTATATTCTCCTAGAAAAGTAGGATTAAAATCCAATGTTCCCCAATCATCTTCCATCAGGGAAGAAGATGGAATCTCATCTTGTTTAATCTCAGGTGTCTATTCAAGTTTTTTAATTGGTTGTATAGGCTCAGGAACCTTAGAATATTTTGTATTCAGGCAAGGATTTGGTTCATCATCCGCATGTAGTGTGTACATTATATTGTTGTATATGAACCTAACCTTGCAATGAAGAGTAGAAGGAACCGCATGCATAGTATGTAACCAAGGTCTTCCTAATAGAAGGTTATAATTGAGTGGTCCAGGCATAACATGGATAGGAGTGTAAAAGAGCACAGGACCAACTTTAATGGGAAGCATAATAATACCCAAAGTTTTCTTTGCAATATTATCAAATCCACGAATAGGAATATTATCTGGTTGAATAGTTGTAATATCGGCCTTAATTTCCTTAAGTATATCCATGCTACAAACATTAATCCCAGATCCATTATCAATCAATGTTCTATGAATGATACTCTGATTAATAGAGACAGCAACCATAAGAACATCATATTGATTCTGCACCTCAATAGTAGGTAAATCATTATCATAAAATACAATAGGAGGTACAAAAGGCATTATGCATGCACTCCAAAAATTAATTAATGTTCTCTTGATTTGGAGGTGTAGCAGGGAGAGTAGATAAAGCTTTTTGCAATGCCTCATGATATGTAGGGGAAGTTTGAAGTAATTCCCATAAAGATATCTTAGCCGGAGTAGCACGTAACTATTCAACTAAGTCATATTCCTTAAAGGAAGAAGGTAACCTAGGTGCTTGAGGAAGCACGGGTTGAGAAGGAGGTAAAGTTGCTAGGATAGTAGGTTGAGGATTATTTCATGTGCGATAAGTATGCAAAACAAAATCTGTGTTATCAAAGAAATCCAAGGCATTTATGGGTTTTCCCTTAATATTTATTTGAGGACATCCTTTTACCGTCATCAAAGTTTTGGGAAATAACTTTTTAGGTGTCTCAATGTTGCAAATAGAGGAATATGAAGGTAACCATGCATACATTCTATGTTAAAAGTCAATTGAAGAGGTTGTGCAGGAGGATGAAATAGGAATAGGATCCATGGGGATCACATTCAAACCATTTTCATTCTCACTTCCATGTACCTCATTAAGGGATCTATCATTTTGTACAACAAAATCCTTATCAAAGTATTCAAAACAAAAATAATACATGTTGAACACAAGAAAACACTACAAGCATGTAAAATGTAAATGTTTTTGTATTTTTAAAGAAATTTTTGTGTCTTTTATGAATTTTGTAATATAAATGTAAGAGCATAAAAGAAAACCTATTTCTATATGCATGCAAGAGCTAATATGAAATGTAAATCTAATACCAAGAAAAAAAAATTTGTCTATCGCGGGTTCACCAAAATGTAAAGGAATAAAATTTGGCTTATAAAGGATTGCTTTAATAAGATTTGCATAATGAGATGAGAGAAATCCTAAAGCCAATTTTAGTTTCTTACACTTAATTATTATAATAAAAAGGGTTGAAAGGAGCATGTAAAGAATAATGGGATAAGATACCTACCTCATAACATAGCAGATCTAGAAAAACTCATTTTCTGAGGTCTATATTGAGTTTCTAGAAAATCTGACAGTTGATCCCAAACCAAAACGTAGAGACGAACAAAACCCAAAAATATTTTTCCGTTCCGATGTCATCTTATTAAAAAGGTCAACCTTGACCCATAAATGTCACCCCTAACCCAATAATGTTGACCCTGACCTACACAGTGTCGACAGAAATCTATTTGCGGATCTCAGAAGTTTGCTGAAAAGGGTATCCAAATCTGGTCTTAGATCTGTTGTCCTGCACTTGTAGTTCCCAAAAAAAGCACCTGAAAATATCTAAAAAGAGGGATTTTGGGGTGGCTATATAAGTTTTTTCCTTAGTCAAACCCCCATTTTGGTGATCTCCACCTCCATGAATAGCCAAATATAGAATGTAGTGTGTGTGTGTGTGTATTGATCTTTTGAAAAGAGCCTTTAAACATGCAATATCAAGACCTAATCTTCTAGATTAACAATCCTAACATAGCATGGAAATGAGAAAGAAATACATAGATTTGAATATAATAAAGAAAGCATACCAAGCCCCCAAGGCTAAAGTATTCCCATCAACTCACAATCTGTAATTTCTACCCCATGATAATGTCCTTTGAATGCTTGAATGTTGTGAATAGTAGATCTAAAGAGAGAGCCTCCTTGCTTCAATGAAGATCCACCATAGCTTATCCTCCTAAATTCTTGATTTAAGATGATGATATGTCCACCTATCTTTTCCTTCTATATCATCCTCTTGCTTGTTTGCATCATCATTTCATCATGTCATCTCCCGATTTTGTTTCATGATCAAATGAAGGCAAAAGAGAGTGTTTATATAGAAATCTCAACATAGGTCTCCTAGGGGAATGCAATGGATCCTAATTCAAGTTCTACCTCAAATCATGGTCCAATCACAATCACCAACCAAGGAGGGGATATATTAATTCAAATATCAGAGAAAACACTTTCGCATCCAGACCCGGGGACCTATTTTAAGTTCTGGACCCCGATAAGCTCCATATTTGAAAGCGGGGACCAACACCTGACAGAGGTCTATGTCAACCTCACCCTTGACCTAGGTCAAGGTCGACCTCAACCTTGACCTAGGTCAGGGTCGACCTCAACCCTAACCTATGTCAGGATCGACCTTGACCCTGACTTGAGGTTTCAGGCAGGTCACCAGATAGTTACTGAGAGGTTCCCAGGTCAGCCAGGGACCTAGGAAGGTGGGGGAATAGACCAGAATGTTAAGAAGGCCTAGAGGCCAAGAGAGAGAGTAGTATGAAGCTCAGGAGGACCAATACATAGGTCCTACCTTGAAAGAAGATTCATAGAGAGGGAAATCTAGGAGGATCCACTAGATCCTAAGCCTAATTTCACCTACACATGTATAATCAAGCACATATGCAAACCTAATATGTAAACATAATAAATAAGGGTGCTAAACCTATCAAAATGGAAGTGCTTCCATTTTAAGATGATACAAATAGAAATAAATGCAATCTCATGTTTACTCTTAGCAGATTCATCATCAGTTACACCTTCATCAACAACATAATAACACTTCTTATGATATTTAGGCCTAAATTTATTAGGCTTGTACTTAGGCTCTCTATCTGAACATCCTGAAGAAAAATGACCAACCTTATTACATTAAACAAATTTCAAAGGTAACTTTCCTTGATACTTATTAGCTCCCTTAGGTAGTCTCTTTGCAATTAGGGATTTAAGTTCTTCAAGCTTTCTTTCTTCTTCCTCAATCTCTTCCCATTCCTTAGCATATCTAGATCCATACTAAGATGAACTTTCTCCAAGGTCATATCTTTTCTTATCCTTATAAATAGTATCTTTAAATTCAAATTCAACTTTAGGAAGGCAATCACCAAATTATATCACTTTAAGAGAAGATAACTTACCAACCAAATTATATCACTTTAAGAGAAGATAACTTAAGATCTTGGCATCTTAGAAACAATTTCATTTTCCTCCAATATTCCACTAGTGCATCTAATTCCACAAACAATATCGATAACCTTCTACACATAGGAAGTAATATTTGCATCCTCGCTCATCTTCAATGCTTCATATTCCTTCCAAACTCTACATCTTGGCTTTCTTCACACATGCATCTCCTTCATGTAAAATCTCTAATTTTGTCCATGTATCATGTGTAGTCTCTAATTCCATAACATTTTTATATTCTACATCTGACAAAGCGCATAGGAAAGCTTATTTTTCTCTCATATTGTACTCAAATTTCTTCTGCTCATCAGAAGTGGCAATAAAAAGATCAACTCGAGGATTGTAAGACTTCTTAGCAACTTCCTAGTAATCTTATCCAATGCATATCAAGTGTGTAATCATCTGACCCTTCCATATGGAATAATTAGTACCTTCAAATCTTGTATTGTCCATCTTAAAAGATTTCATCCCATATCTCCTCAAGCGGTCAAGCTTCTAAAAGAGGACTTGGCTCTAGTACCAATTTTAGAAACAAGGTAGCAGACACAACTAAGAGAAGGGGTGAATCAGTTGTGTCCCAAAAATCAAAACTTTATGCAAAACTTTAGGTCTAATCTCAAATCTAAATATAAACATTAATGCAATATCACAACATATCAATCAACAAATAATACCAAGAGTTTCGATATGGAAACCCGGTTAAGGGAAAAACCATGGTGGAGATAAAACCCACAAAATGATGTACTCAGTTAAAATCACTATACCTTGTTAGAAGTATTACAAATGGAATGTACATACATTCAGGTACACTAGCTAGAGCTCACTACTCAAATAGAGCTGAGGGCTACATCCCTGAGGAATACAATGAGGGATACAACCCTAAATGGACTACAATACACTATGGACAATAATCCAAAAATTGTGAACTGATTAATAGCATCTTTGTCATGCCAATACAGTTCCAATAAAGTACATCAAATTTATGCCTCAATTGAAAAATCTACTCATACCTCTTCACATAAATTCTTAATACTCGCACACACATAATATCCACACCTTTCACAGTTATAAATGATTACATATTTATTGTTCGTAATAACTGAGAGGGGGGTGAATCAGTGGCCTCAAAAATATTCCAATAATCAACCCAAAAACTTAGTACCACAATATTAAGCCTCTAGTTATCTTTAGTCCTATAAGATGAATGCCTCCAAATACTTTTATCAAATTGCTACTGCTCGGAATGCTTTGTAAAAGCTTCTACTTTATGTTTACCCAATAGCAGTCTGTTAATTTGCCGAAAGATAGTAAATTATCTAGAGTATAACAATCAATCCAATTAAGTTATTTGTAATGCAAAACAATAAAGTAATAACTCATAAACACATTAACACATGGATTTTTAACGTGCAAACCTTGTTAAGGGAAAAACCACTTGGGACCGGTAGCCCAAAATTTTCACTCTTCTGAAGTGATCTCGGTGAAGAGCCAACCATTTTAAAGGTTAAAAACACACTGTTAGGTGTGACCTTGTTAGAGGATTTAAATTTTTAGTCTGTTACTTGATATCGGGCATCTTTATGCTACCTTCCTTGATCAAACACTCACTTGGCCTATCAATAGGTATCTATCATCTCATGCTATCTTCATGATAAAAAAATTTTGATACTCCTTGGGATGTATCTCAATATAGAAAGGATCTTTAAATCCCACTCAGTTAAGAGACTTTTTGAATCAATGGTTAAACTGAAACAGTATGATTTGTTCACATATAAAACTTATACTTGCAGATTTTCAGATATATTGTAATCTCATAAAACTATTTTGATCAATATATCTCAGTTTATACCTTTGCTCCACTTTGATTCTGCTTGGTGATGTAGTTCTTTATTAATCAATGTCCACAGAAAAATTTAGCTCTTTCCCTAGCTTGTTGATCAGGACAATATGAATTTTCTCTTCATCAATTTCTCTTTAGCATCCTCTTTTCATTCACTCACCCACCACACCTATTCGTAATGAATTGAATTATCTCTTTATATATATGATATCATGGTTGTTAGGTTCTTTATTTTCTTGATCTTGGCATGATCCAAAATTCTCACCAATTAGATTTAAAGCAAAACTCTTGTTTTATCTCACTGAGATCTTCTTGCCAACTGGACAAAACAGCTTTAAATCCATTACTTATCTCTAGCTTTATCTTGTCGATGAAAATAAAGATAGCTACCAGTTAAGTCTATATTTAGCTTTGCCAGCTAGATATTTTTTTGTTTCTGAACTCAAGTTAATTTCAATGTTTAACTCTTTGATAGCTTCAGTCAACACTCCAGTTCTCCTCAGGCTTCTCTGTCAGTTTACACTATGTTTTTGGTCGTCGGTTATGCTTTTGATTATGCTTGTCGGTAATGCTCATCAGTGTGCTCTCTCAGGAATCACTATGACTTGACTGTTAGTGATCTCTATTCGTCAGTGTTCCACTGACCGTCAGTGTTTGAAGTCATATTATGAATGCTTATCATTTATGCATTACTGAAAGCATAAACTTTTTCTCTTTGATTCTCTGAAGTCTTTGACACTTTTATTATAACCAATTAGATTATATCAAGTTGACATCAATGACAATACAACCCAATAACTGATTTAATGTCTTTCATTATCCTTTTGCATTTTGGTGATCAACTTAACATCTTCAAACATTCAGTCAGTTACATGTCATCAATCTCTCCCTTTGGCATTGATGGCAACACACTTTATTATCATACTATACTATCACTAATACAATATGAAATATACAGTTTCATCAAGCTTTCCTAATGTAACTATTACAAATTTTTGGCTCTTGGTAAGCTCAAAAATAGCTTAGATTTATTTCATGTAGAGTGGTAGTCTTCAATCTTCAATCCCTTAAATGGATAGATGTATCATCTTATATCTCTATTCTGATATGTGTTCTTCCTTGACTGTTCCTCTTCATGATAATCTCTTTTTCCTTTGACAACAATCTTTCTCTTTGTCTAAACTCTCTGCCTTTGTTACTTCTCTCTCTTAGATGGATAATGATATAATCTCTCCCTTTATCATATCTCTCCCTTTATGATCATCTCTCCTTTTATATGATAATGGAATCATCTCTCCCTTTGATAATGCAAATCTCTTCCTGATGATAATGAGATAATTCTCTCCCTTTGTATGATAATGAGATCATCTCTCCCTTTGACAACAATGCCAAACAAAAATACTTCTCCTTGTTTTATCATCTATATCATGTTCCATCCCTTTGCATAATATATTCCTTGAATTTCCCTATCCATCAGTAATACAATGTCTCTAGTTTTCAGTGTTGATATGTACCTTTCTATGTACAGATATATCTTTTGTTGTCCATCAAAGTGTTTGCATCAACATGACTAATCTTCATATTTGGTATAGGCTGATGCAACCTCCTAGTCAGATTACTGACTGATAGACAAGGGTTGGACCCCTAGTCTCTATCTCAGGTACTCAAATGTATCCTTCGGTAATGGCTTGGTGAATATATCAGCTAACTGTTCCTTTGATTGAACATATTCTAGTGTCACTTCTTTTTCATTTACTTGTTCTCTCAAATGGTGATACTTGATAGCAATATGCTTAGTCTTAGCATGAATGACTGGATTCTTAGAAATGTTAATCGCACTGGTATTATCACAATAGATAATTACTGGTTCAAGGATTTTTATATTTATACCTTCCAACAATTATTTGATCCATGCATTATTAGAGAAATTTGCAGCAGCATCCACATACTCTACTTCTATAGTAGACTGAGAGATGCATCCTTGCTTCTTTCTTATGCATGTGACAAGTTTGTCACCCATGAATAATGCTCCTCTAGTTGTGCTCTTTAGTCATCAATGTTTATAGCCCAATCAGCATCTGTATAGACTTGTAGCTCAAATTTTCCTTCTCTTTTGTACCATAAGCCATAGTCCTCGGTGTTCTTAAGATATCTCATAATTCTCTTGACAACAGTCATATGTGATTCTTTGGGATTAGTAGTGAATCTTTCAACTATTCCAACTGTGTGTGTTATATCTGGTCTAGTGTGAACAACATACATTATTTTTCCAATCATTAATCTATATAAGGTCTGATTTACCTCATTGGATTTGTCTTCTTTTGTCAGCTTACATCTGGTATCCATAGATGTTCCAACTGGTTTGGAATCTTCCATCTTGAATATCTTCAGCACTTCCTTGATGTATTTGGACTGAGTGATGTATATGCCTGCATCTTGTTGAATAATCTGTAGACCAAGAAAGAATTTGATCTCTCCAAACATAGACATTTCAAATTCCTTGTTCATTTCATTAGCAAAGGATTTTCATAACAATTCATTTCCCCCAAAAATGATATCATCAACAAAAATTTCAGCAATCAGAATATTACCATTGGTATCTTCTTTTAAGTACAGATTGTTATTTTCACTTGTTCTAACAAATTTTATGCTAATGAGATACAAGTGAAGTCTTTCATAATAGGCTCTCATTGCTTATTTCAATCCATATAAGGATTTATGTAGTCTACATACCATGTTTCTCTTGTCTGGATCAACAAACCCTTCTGGTTGCTCAATGTATACCTCTTCTTCTAGTATTCCATTTAGGAATGTAGATTTGACATCCATTTGGTATACCTTAAATCCTTTGAATGCAGCATAACCAAGTAATATTATAACTCCTTCTAGTCTAGCAATGGGTGCAAAGGTTTCTCCATAATCAATATCATCTTCTTGTGCATATCCTTTGCATACTAATCTTTCTTTATTTCTAGTGACTTCTCCATTCTCATTCAGCTTGTTTCTGAATATCCATTTGGTACCGATGACATTCTTGTCATTGGGTCTTGGTACTAGTGTCCATGTATTATTCTTCTTAATATGTTCTATTTCCTCATTCATAGCACTGACCCATTCTTCATTCTCAAGTGCATTTTTAACAGATTTAGGCTCAAAATCACAAATTAAACATCCGGTGTTAAGTGACTTACTTCTTGTTCTTGTTCCAGCCTTTTTCTCTCCTATAATTTTATTTTGTGGATCATGTCTTCTGACATACTTGGAAAGTTTCGGTTTAGCTATGTGTTTGACATTCTGATCATTTTCTTCACCTTGATTCTCATCTCCATTGTTCGGAACATCATCTTGAGGATTATCCTGATTGTCGGTAATTGCAGCCTAATGCTTAGGTGCAATGTTCTGATGCTCAGGAGTGACACACTATTGCTCAGGTAGAGTGTTAGGTTCCATATAATCAAACCTATTATATTCCTCTGGTTCCTTTTTGCTTTCCTTATCATTCTTTTATGCAAATTCATCTATTTTCACATTTACACTTTCAATGATTTTGTTAGATGACTTGTTAAGACATTTATAAGCCTTGCTTTTGGTTGAATATCCTAGGAAGATACCTTCTTCACTTTTGTAGTCAAGTTTTCCTTTTCTATCATCCTTCAATATATAACATTGACTACCAAAGATTCTGAAGTAACTTACATTGGGTGTATAACCATACCAAAGCTTATAGGGTGTCTTCTTTGTGTCCTTCAATTGTACTTTGTTTAACGTGTAGACAGCAGTACTGATAGCTTCCCTCCAGAAATTTTGAGTGATGATTTTCTTAATCATAAATGTTCTTTCATAGTCAACAATTGATCTGTTTCTCCTTTCAAAAATTCTATTTTGTTGTGGTGTCCTCCGTGTAGAAACGTGTCTTTTAATTCCATGCTCATTGCAATAGTTAGTGAATTCTTCTGAAGTAAATTCCCCTCCTCTATATGACCTTAAGCATTTTAATTCCTTTTCACTTTGTTTTTCAACCATCGCTTTATACCATTTAAACATTTTAAATGCTTCTTATTTATCTTTTAAAAACATGACTATCATCATTCTAGAAAAATCATCAACAAAGAGAATGAAATACCTATCTCCATAGTAGCTCTTTGTTCTCATGGGTCCACATAGATCTATATGGACTAATTCTAGAATTATAGTAGATGTATGGGTTTTATTCTTGAAACTAGACTTTGTCATCTTACCTTTTTGACAATTCTTCCACATGATATGTTCGGGCTTAGTCATGCTCGGTAAGCCTCTAAAATTCCTTTTGTTGCTTATCTTTATCATGTTTTCAAATTTCACATGATACAATCTCTTGTGCCACAACCATATGTCTTCATTTATAGCCATCAAACAAGTGGTGTTAGTGTCATCAAGATAGAAAAGGTTACCTTTTGTCTTCTCACCGGTACCAATCAATCTTCATGATTCATTGTAGATCTTTGCCTTCTTATTTTCAAATGCTACTCTATGACCTGAATTGTTCAACTGTGAAACACTTAACAAATTATAATTTAGTCCTTTTACCCAGTAGGCATTTTCACATTTTATCAGGTTATTCAACATTATGGTTCCTTTACCTTCAACTAGACAAGGTGTATCATTTCCCATTATTACTGAACCACCATTATAGTATTCAAAATTCTCAAACTTTTGTTTATCACCAGTCATATGGTGAGTGTAGCCACTATCTATGATCCAAACATCATTTTTACTAACTTTAGATATGAGTGCAGTTTCTACATACCTTTCTTCATCTTCATCTGAATCATCCTTCATGGCTACAAATACCATCTCGATGTCTTCTTCTAATTCGGTGTCAGTGTCATCGGCTTTGTTTGTAGCTAGGTAACAAGCTTTCTTCCCTTTGTCCTTGTACTCTTGGGTATATCTCTTGTCAGATTGTCGGTTGCTTTGGTAATCTCTATTATAACCTTTATCAAACTTCTTCTCATATGATCTATCATTTCCTTTGTCATCTTTTCTTTGGTTTGGACATCTTGCAGAAAAGTGTCCAACCTCTTTACAATTGAAACATACAAGTGGTAATTTACCTTTGTATCTACCTTTGCCTCTTTTCAATCTTTTGGCCATAAGTGATTCAATTTCATCAAGTCCTTGATCCTCACTATCACTGTCACTAGCATTTCTAACAACATATCTATGACTTGAGTTACTTATCTTTAGAGAATATTTGAATGCAAACTTTATAGATGGTAAGACGCTATTATCAAAGTTGTTCATCTCAAATAAAATTAGTCTACCAATCAGACTATCTAGAGTAATTGTATTATTTGCAACTGCTCTACTTTCTTGAATAGAAAAAACTCTAATAGCATATACAGGCAGTAAGGTTCTTAAGATTTTTCTTACCATTGTCTCCTCTTCAAGTACACCTCCAACTACTCAGATAGCATCTACTACCTTTTTGATTCTATAGCTATACTAAGTAATGTTTTCTCCTTCTTTCATCCTTAAGTCATCAAACCTCCCTCTTAGGCTTTCTACATTTTCTCTTAGTACATTGGCATCTCCTCCATGTACAAGCTTCAGCTTATCCCACATTTGCTTTGCAGAGGTGCAGGTTTTGACATCTTCAAACTTAGCATCAGAGAGTAATGATGCAAGTTATATCATCATGCAGTTATGCTCATGCTCTACTCTTAATTGCTCAAGAGTGTGAAGTCCTATAGGCAACACATATTCAGTATCTAATTATTGAACAATATCATTTCCAATACCTGATAGGTGGAGTCTTATTCTTCTTTTCCATAATGAAAAGTTGTCTTAACCAATTGTTAGTAATAACTAAGAGGGGGGTGAATCAGTGGCCTCAAAAATATTCCAATAATCAACCCAAAAACTTAGTACCACAATATTAAGCCTTTAGTTATCTTTAGTCATATAAGATGAATACCTCCAAATACTTTTATCAGATTACTACTGCTCGGAATGCTTTGTAAAACCTTCTACTTTATGTTTACCGAATAGCAGTCTGTTAATTTACTAAAAGACAGTAAATTATCTAGAGTATACCAATCAATCCAGTTAAGTTATGTGTAATGAAAAACACTAAAGTAATGACTCATAAACACATTGACACATGTTTTTTAACGTGGAAACCCTATTAAGGGAAAAAAACACTTGGGACCAGTAACCCAAAATTTTCACTCTTGTGAAGTGAGCTCGGTGAAGAGCCAGCCTTGTTAAAGGTTACAAACACACTGTTAGGTGTGACCTTGTTGGAGGATTTAAAAGTTTAGTCTATCACTTGATATTAGGCATCTCTATGCTACCTTCCTTGATCAAACACTCACTTGGCCTGTCAATAGGTATCTGGCATCTCATGCTATCTTCATGGTCAAACTTTTTGATACTCCTTGGGATGTATCTCAATATAGAAAGGATCTTTAAATCCCACTCGGTTAAGAGACTTTCTGAATCAATTGTTAAACTGAAATAGTATGATTTGTTCACATATACAACTTATACTTGCATATTTTCAGATTTATTGTAATCTCATAAAACTATTTTGATCAATATATCTCGGTTTATACCTTTGCTCCACTTTGATTCTTCTTGGTGATGTTGTGCTTTGTTGCTCGATGTCTGTAGAAAACTTTAGCTCTTTCCTCAGCTTGTTGATCAGGACTGTATGAAGTTGCTCTTCATCAGTTTCTCTTTAGCATCTTCATTTCATTCACTCACCCACCACACCTATTCGTAATGAATTGAGTTGTCTCTTTATAGACATGATATCATCGTTGTTAGGTTCTTGATTTTCTTGATCTTGGCGTGATCCAAAATTCTTGCCAATTAGATTTAAAACAAAACTCCTATTTTATCTCATTGAGATCTTCTTGCCAACTTGAAAAAACAACTTCAAATCCATTATTTATCTCTAGCTTTATCTTGTCAATGAAAACAAAGATAACTACCATTTAATTCTATATTTAGCTCTGACAGCTATATATTTTGTTGTTTCTTAACTCAAGTTAATTTTGGTGTTTAACTCTTTGATAGCTTTGGTCAACACTCCAGTTCTCCTCGGGCTTCTCTGTCAGTTTACACTATGTTTCTGGCCATTGGTTATGCTTGTGATTCTGCTTGTCGGTAATGCTCATCGGTATTCTTGCTCGGGAATCACTATGACTTAAATTTTGGTGATCTCTATTCGTCGGTGTTCCACTGACCATCGGTGTTTGAAGTCATATTGTGAATTCTTGTCTTTTATGCATTACTGAAAGCACAATCTTTTTCTCTTTGATTCTCTAAAGTCTTTGACACTTTGATTATAACCGATTAGATTATATCAAGTTGACATCAATGACAATACAATCCATTAACTGATTTAATGTCTTGCATTATCCTTCTACATTTTGGTGATCAACTTAACATCTTCAAACATTCAATCAGTTACATGTCATCACTTTATATGCATCTCATCAACCTTGAAAAGATAAACAAGGTCGACATCAACCTTAACACGTCAATTACAAAAATAAAATACAATCTTTAATGTGATCCAAAACATGTCAGTAAAGGAATACCTAGGATCTAAATCTTCATCCTTAGACATGCTCCAGATCCATAAATCATGCCATGATCCATCACAATATGCTACACCATCATGTCAACCAAGAACAATAACAACACCAGCACGCCACAAGAAAATCACCAAATATGATCACATAACCCAATGCAATTTAGAAACATGAATAGGACATGGTCTAGAAACATCAAAAATAAACATAAAATGCCACGACGGTAAAAAAAAAAACTATGTCTTAGAATTCACAATTATCTCTACACTTCGCATTAGCAGCACCAATTAGTAACCTCTGCCACTTAAGGAAAATAGCTTACCAACATCCAATCATGAACCACTCAATCTGAGGACACACATCCATGTCCTAAACTCACAGCCACCAAGTTAGCAAAAAAAAATATTGCATAACCGATCCACACTAATCCAAAAACTACACCATTGTCTCTTCCTAAAAAACCAAAATACCAGTCTCTGATAAATCATCCATAGCTCACTCAAATCCAAATGCAATCCTCAATAAATTGACATAGGTCAACTATGGACATCCCTAAAATTGTCTATACCTTCACAACATCTAATCTTTAATACAATAGTCATACCATACCAATATTCTCACTGAAAATATGAGAAACATTGTCACCAATAGTGAAAATATGTTGACATCAATAAAAAAATAGCAATATCGGCACATATATGCATGATATCCCAACAATCTCCAACAAGTTATGTGGTTCCTTGGTCAATATGTTACTACACGTTTGAGATGGCTATGGAAGTTGTTCCAATAATTGGTGATCTAGCATTGGTCTATGTGTAGTGTGTTCATGGTCCCTCTCTCTCTCCTGTAGGGGATGATGCTTCATATTTTTTGTTTGGGTTATTGCATTCAATGTTTATCTCTTATCTGAATGAGTTCATGATATGTGTGACCTATTGATGAAGGTCAAGGCAGGAGGATCCCCAATGGAGATGTCCTAGCCCCCAACCAATAACCACACAATGGAATATAAATAACAACACAGAGATTTATATCCACACAATGCAAATACTCATAATA
>MU225994.1:1127020-1146771 GCA_018584345.1 Thuja plicata
AGCTAGTCTAGATCCACACACTGGTAGGAGCCCCCAAGGAAGATCTAAAATTGTGCTCGCAAGTCCACCAAGCAATCCCCTTGTCCCCCAAGCCACAGCCACTAGCTCTTCTCAAAACTCGCTCCTCTACTTCTTCCTCTTCTCCAGGATGAATGAATAATCCTAGCTAGTCTAGATCCACACACTAGTAGGAGCCCCCAAGGAAGATCTAAACTTGTGCTCGCAAGTCCACCAAGAAATCCCCTTGTCCCCCAAGCTGCAGCGACTAGCTCTTCTCAAAACTCACTCCTCTACCTCTTCCTCTCCTCCAGGATGAATGAATGAATGACTAAAGACTTCCCCCACAACCCTTACTTATACCAATCTAAGCCACAGGTCGGCCCTGAGCATAAATCAAATACAAATACCGAAATTAAATGCCACAAGTCGGCCAACAACAATAATTAAATGCCCAAAATAGATGTCTTAGTAAAATCATGATATCTCCTAGCTCCAGATGAATTAGGACTCGTGATTCAAACCGTAGGTAGAAATCTAGGCCCTCTTCAATCCCTAAAATTTTCATCCTCAAACTCTTTGTGGAAAATTACTTATACAGCCTATAATAGGAACCAAATTCCTAAGCAAGGCCGAGCTCCTCCCAGACCATGCGCCCGAGCAACCAAGACCATGCCAAGTTCCATTAAATACATCAAAACCAATTACCCAAGACCCAAGCAGGTCCAAACAACTCTACCAAATCCCTCACACATGAAAATAAGTCTACACAACTCCATCAAATCTCCCAAACATGCAGGATAGCCAACTACCCTGGGATGCTCCTGCATCACCTATGTATTTAATATTTATCTCTTATCCACTTGGGTTCATGTTAGTATAAGATATATATTTTGGTCTGGGTGCTTCCAGCATACAACCTTATTGTAATATGTTTTTAGCATGGATGACCTTATTGTAACTCCAATGATCTATCTTGTATATAAGTATATTATGTGCTTTCAAAAAATGTAAGAGAGTGAGTAGTAGGAAAATAAATAAAGATCCATTTGCACATTTTTAGAAGAGAAGAGTTTAGTTTATGAGGCTTTTATTTTGTGATATTGGTAGAGAAGAAAAGGTAGTAAATATGTGTTTCTAAGGTTGACAGTTTTGTGTAGATCAACTACATTTTTAGGAGAATCTATCTTTATCTATCATGAAGAGGTGTATGTATCTTTTCCCTAGGAAAGTAAGTCTTGGGTGCATAAGTGTTTTGCAGTATCTTGCTACTTTGGTAGTGAGCCTATGTTTGCAAGTCTGGAGTGGTGAGTTCCTATCTATATTTAGTGTTTTATTAACAGTGAGCCTCTAGTTGCAAGTGCAGAGAAGTGATCTCCTGCCATCTTTGTAATCAAACTATATATCAGTCAATTATCTTTGTGAGAAAGTGTTCACCGTTGTTAATCCAAGATTGGATTTTTCACATATGGAAATATTGGTATTCGTGTGTTTCTATGTAAGTTCATTGTTTTCTTAATATTTTATGTGGTGAATATTGAAGTTATTTTTTTACTCAAATGATACATTGGTTTATGTTGATTCGCCCCTCCCCCCTCTAAGCATCTGGAGCACATTCATCATAAGTATCATATAAATCATAACCATAATAATAATAATGATATATCTACATAGTATTATGGTAGGGAGAAATAACCATAAACATCCACTACTATCAAATGAATGCAAATAATTTCTTTTCCCAAAGCATATTTATGCAAATTCCCTAGTAGATAGGTCACAAAATAAAATTAAATGCCTATCCTTCATTTTTACCCATATTTGACACCCATATATAAAACAATCATACATGAATAAGAAAATAATACACTCCTTCCTAGGCTTTATTTGCAATAAAATAAAATCTATGCCCATTTTTGGCATACTAAAAGATCATCGTCTTGTGCACATGAACAAAGTCATTACTACTTATTATTTCCTCATGAATAGAATATGATAATAAATTATATAATGTGACGAACTCAACGCAATCAATTGAAAGGAAATATTTAACTACCCTTGCCACTTTGAGGTTTGTACATAGGAAAAGAAGCTTCTGAGATCACCTAGAATTTTATCACTAGAACGGATATATCAGATTCTTGTATACAAGTTCATTTCTACAATCAAATATACACATGATAATGTTTTATACACACATTTTTTAATAACTTAAAACACACATTGCATGTATGGACTTATAAACACTAAGAAATCCATTTATTCATTTTCCCTCTAACTAAATCTTATTATCAATACCTAAAGTCAAGTTTAAATTTGACTAGTTAATAAACAAGTTAAGCCACTAGATCAAATACGAGTTTCATTCTAGTAAATTTTCACTTAACCACATCTAAAAATGGAATGCATGTCAATGGGTCCTTGGTCTTCTAGTGAAGTTGAATGGTTGTCAATGAGCCCACTAGGGATAGTGTCTTTCTGAGTTCAAGGATTTGACATCATAAGGGATGAGGCCGAGATCATGCCTTGGGAAAATTTGGTAGAATGGATACCCCTCAATCCTTGGCTCTTAGTCGAAGAGGTTTCAGCCTATAGGCTCGTGCTCCAATATCAGGTAGCTAAAAATTATTTATGGTGGCCCTCGCTAGTTGGTTTCTCACAGGCGTCGTGCCTCTGCTAGGGAGCCTCGCGGGTCTGAACCTCCATAAAAAATGGTATAATTTCCCCAATTCATTTGGCACATTAGAATACAAAACCACCTCATAGAAAATATGAGCAACACCTGCTCGTAAAAAAGATGTTAGTGCTATATCTATGCTTGAAGGGTTTTTATTCCTTCATTGCTTAAAATTGAGAAGGAGAGGAATGATATTTATATGCAAGAGGATAAATAAGAATGCATATGATCTAATCCAACTGATAAAACTTATATAAAATAGAATGGGGAAGAATTTGAATGCACCTAGAAATAAAATAGGAGAAGTGAGGATTCATCCTGAGTTCCTAATTGTCGAAATCCCAAACGGACCTGTAACTGTAGATCTAGGGCCTAAAGACTCTAAATTGATTTCCTACCAAATTTGAGATGAAAATACAGGGTTCAAAGAGAAACTCGCTATGGACCTAGGGACAGAATACCAACGGCGTTCTGTACCAGGTTATTTTGACTAAAATTTTATGGCTTCTTTCGACTATATATGATCCTTCTGAATCTCCTTTGGTGGCTCTATAACTTGTTCCTCCACACATAAAAATGAGAAAGAAGGTTGGATAAAGGGTTTTACCTTATTTAAACCCCTATTTAGGAATCAACCTTGAAAATGAAAGGAAATTGGATAAGGAAAGGTGAAATAAATGTTAGATCTGAGTTGCAAATCACCTTATACCTTGATGGTGCAATGCTTCTTTGGATGTAATCACAAGTGTTCATGCAATAGCTTGATCCAAAAGGAAATCATGCAATAAATGCCTTGAATGATGGATTTTGTAGTTTTCCAACAATTCTTGATGAAGAAAGAGGAAGAATGCTTTGAAGGATTGAAGACTTGGATGTTCAATTGTAGAAGAGATCTTGAACTCCAATTGCTTGATTGATCATGAATGCTTGAGAACTTGATAATAAATCCTTTCACTTGATAATGAATACCAAAATGAGGAGATATAGGGTGTTTATATACTCAATACATCATTTTGGGGGTTAAAACTCTGGTAGGGCAACCACGGGACAAGAACTCTTGCTAATATCCTGGCATAGGGGGCCATACCAAGTTTGGGCCTAAGTCCTTGGGAATATAATTCCAATTGCATTTTGTACCTAGGAAAATGAGCCAAAATTTGGATAGGGTGCCAGGGAAATAGGGTAGGCGCAAGATTCCCAGGTACAACTCAATCCGAGGTTAAAATAGGTCACAAAGACCACAAATAGGGATATAGGGCCTAAGTGATGAGATGAATTATTTGACTGGAGGAAAAATAGAGGAGCACACTTAGAAATAAGGCCTATACTTGAGTTTCAAAAAAATTGAATCAATATAGGACTTATAATGTTAATTTGAAGGTCCAATAAGTGTTAGGAGAGTGTGAAATCAATATGGGAACCCATACATACTAAAATAAGGGTACTTACTTTTAAGGATGGCACACACACACATGAAATTATTTTGAAGAATGAGAAGATTGAAGAAACTTAACTAAAAATACATCTACCCTTTTGGGAGAAATATATATTGGTTTGTTTTTAATTAATTAAACAAATCTCATTTAGTGTTTCCTTGCCTACCCCATTTGGGAGCTTTCTTTTTTGTTAAATACGGGGCATCCATAAAGAAGACATGTGCCCATTTTGGCTCAAGACAGAAAATAGAAGATGTAATGAGAAGGGGGGCAACCTAAGAGGTGTTGAACATAGGTGAAGAAAAAGATTTTAAAATACCAAACATAGGTTTAACTAGATGCATGAAGGGAAAAAATGGCAAGTAGTTACGCATAGCACATTTACAGCTAACCTTTTTTTTTTGTTTAAAAAAAAAAAGAAATGGAAGCTATAAATCCAGGGAATGGATATACAAGTTTGAATTTGGGGCAGATTTGTTTAAATGCCTTGTTCTATCATTGTTATTTTATGTTTGTATATTTGTTCCTACTATACATTAGAACAATGGTAATTTCCCCAACACAAACCAATGATCAAGAAAATCAATTTCATACCAAGCTGATAAAAATAATACTTTCTAGATAGGAATTAATTGACCCCCTATACATAAAATCTAGTTAAAAGTTAAGGTTGGAAAAGTCCATTAAATCCACTATAAGAACCTTACAAGAGCACACTAAGATAAATTTAAAGAAATAAATGGGGATTTAAAATGTCCAAGTTTACACAAAATTGTCTGCTAAAATTATAATTTATTCCAGCCGTTTATGCCATGTAGTGTGAAATAAAAAGAGTTGTTTCATATAGCAAAGGTCGAACAACCTAGAAAAGCCTCAAAAGAAGAATAAATACAAAAGAGAAAAGAGTCAGCTAAACTAAGTTGAACCAAGATCAGAAGCAAGTTTTGGGAACGATTGCTTTAATAGCTATAGTTGCAGATATAAGACAATTTGGCTACAAAAATAAAGGAAATTTCTTAACCAAACCAGACACACACCATATGAGACTTGAGATTTTATTGAGAGCATATTTAAAAGTATGGAATATTTAAGAGGAAATGAGAGAGAAGATTTAGAGGAACCTGGAAACTTTGCAAGAAAAGGAAAACTCTCGTCTTTCTCTCACCTCCCAAATAGCCCAAGTCTTCTCCTTCTGTAAATTCTCTTTGTCTTGCCTTTGTATACTCGTGTGTTCAAAAACCAATTATTTTCTTCTTTAACAATATGTTTCTTCCCTCCTTTGGTACTTTAACTAGAGTTTTCTCCTTAGTTTATTAAAATGTATGTTTTTGTTTTTCTCCACTTTTGTGCATAAATTTTGTTTTGTTTTACTTTTCCTCCTTGTTTCTTTAGTTTCTTTTAAAATAATAAGGTGAAAACTTATAATAAATATATATTAAATAAGGGTTCTAATAAATAGAATTTTTTTTTTATCATTTGAATTAGTATGCACATTTTTAAAACTATTACTTTAAATATCAATAATAAATTTAATTTTTTTAACTTTTAATCACTAGCATTATATGTACACTATTTAAATCTTTCATAACTAGTATTTGCATATCTAGTTACAATTAATCAATATATGTACAATTAATATTCTTGTATGCATTTATGAGCATCTAATTATCTAACTAAAAGTATTTAATTTCTTTTAAATAATCAACAAATCTAAAATTAAAAGTGGCATTTCAACAATATAATAAATAAATCATAAAAAATTTACCCTAACATTCACCAAGTAAAATTTTCCAATTCAATGACAATAACAAGCAAGATATGATATTTACCACAATAATTAAATAAATGAACGATATAAATGAGACAACAATATTCATAACTTTTCTAACAAGCACATATGTACACATTTAAGAACACAAGTATAGAGACAAGGTTAGAAATGCATCAAAACAAGCATGTAACTAAATCAACTATGAAAATATGTTAACTACATGAGTGTGTCTGACTAGATTTTATTCTTGCAGCTACTGGTATGCTAACCTCTTCTACTTGGGCCTCATTCTTGCCTTTGGTACTTGCCCAAAGACTCTCAACTCTCAAATTTTTATTAGTCTGGGTTAGTATCGAAAACCATATTCCAAAATCAAAAATCAATTGCATCATTTTTCCATTGCATTGCATATTCAACAATTCATAACATTTATATTTATGATGCATAATAATCATAATCAAATAAAATCCATAATCATCCATAACATACTAATATAATGTTGAATCATCGATAAAACATGATAATCCAATGTCTAACATCAAACAAAGTCGATGATCAAATAAAAAATAGTCAAAGAAATTCAATGGAGTCTAATGCATCTTCTGAAATCTTGGTCACTCAAGAGCGATACATGACAAAAGATCAAGTCTATAGGACCAAGATGCCACATGTTGATGGATATAGGTCTTCCTCAATAGAAGAAAAATATAATATAGATATTGAGGTAGCTTTTAAAAAATAGGTACAATAAATTGGAAAATAAGTAAAAAATGAGAACACCATAGGTCGTGAAATGGCAAACACAAATGTTGAAGAAAATGTCATTGAAGAAAGGTTTGAATGTAGTTGAAAAGAAAAAAAAACAAGACATGGGGATTAGATAAACTAAAATATAGAGAGGGACGTGTATCAAGGAAATAAGGATAATGGCTAGCAATTATAAATGTAATCATCCTTGATTATTCAATAAATGTAAGTAAAGGCCACAAGTTTAAATAGTAACACTTTATTTGAAAGTGTTGATAAGTAAAATTCAAACACTCGGACCAAGAAAAGGGAAAAGATGGTGCATTCATTGTGAGAGATGAAACAGGGACCAGTTTTGCACAAATTGCTACTCCAATGGTGATTAGAAATAAGGAAGATAACATCCATGGACTATCAACTTACCACCATTTATTTGCATCACAAATTAGAAGAATAGGAGATAAATTAACTATAAGAAGATATCAATATAGTGTATGCTAGACATTCCAAAGACAAGCAAAAGAAAAGAGAGTTGAAAGCTTGTATAGTAGAACTACATTGTAGAATTAGACAATTGAATGGCCAAGCCACAACATAGATCAATTAGCTACCAATCCATCCATTGTATCAAACCAGAGAATGTTAGTGATGGATAAAGTAGATCATCATATCATAGTGTTATGAACCTGGATATTTGTGCTAGTCTCACAATAGAAAGATGTCATTCATTGTAAGATACAATAAATCTAGAAAATGGGGCACAAATACTAAATAGATTCTAAATGATTATAAAGATAGACTATCAAAAATTGAAATAAAAGAAACTAGATTAAGAGTACTTAAAATATTAGATCACAATCTTCTACTAATATAAAGTGTACTTACTCATAATTGAATTACAAACTTTAGAAAATGGACAAGACAATTTAACTGGGAAAGGATCATAATACAAAGATGCCTTGCTCATATGCATTATCTTCATTAGATGGGTGTACAATGCATAGAGAAAGATGCTACAAAAATTGAAGACTTAGTGGAGTAGAGTGTGTTAATACATAAAAATATCCTCAATTAAATTAATATTTGAATTTTAATCATTTATTTTACCATAATTCCTCTATTAATTAAAAATATATTTTTATTCATTTAATTAATTAGTTTAATAAATATTTTTATTTATTTATTTTTCCTAATACTACCTTTTGTTGCTATTAATTAAATAAATTCTCCTATTTATTTAACTAAAAATATTCTCTTCTCCCTAATCCTAATCCTCCAGCTTGTTCAGATCCATCATAATCCAAATCCATAGTTATGTGACAAGTGTCTCATTTCTCTTCATCCCCTTTTTCTCTTGCCTCTCCATATGACTTGATTTATTGAACTTAAAGATATGTTACCAAAATTCAATGCACCTCTTAATCACATCCCTCCATTCATATAACCTCTTCATCATATTCACTCTCTTTTCACCTCTTAATCTTATCCTTTCTTTTTTTGACCTCTTTATCAACCCTTGTTCGCTTTGGAGGGCTCTATAAAAGAGGATTTTCCCCCACATTTGGCTTATCCACCTCTATACACCTGAAAATGGTCAAAGTCAAACATTAATTAAATTTAAGCAATTTAATTAATAAAATCAAATTTCTTCTATTATATAGTTGAATTTAATATTTGACTATATAGTTCACCTGAATTAACTAAATCTTCATCAATTCATTAATTCCCCATTCACAAATCAATTCCAACCCATTCACTCATAAAATTCCATATCCCACATGGCTAAAGTAACTAATTCTTTTGAATTAATTAAATCCTAATATCTCTCACCAACCACAAAAGGACAAAATTGAATTCAACAACTGAGAGATGAGAAACAAGCTGACATGGATCACTAATAGACATTTCTATCTTAGCCACTCAATCTGAACATCAAATCTTGACCACTCATCCCTCAACCACTTGATTTGACCATAGTTGGACATAACTCACCCCCAAGGCCTTGGTAAATATTATAAATAGTAAGCATTCTTAGTGCAAATGATCCATCATCCATCATCATTTAGCAAGTACATCATGCTATTTTATATATCCACTCTCATTTAACAATTGCATAATGCTAGTTTAGCTTCATCATTTAGAGTAAGATCATAATAGAGAAATGAATTTCCATCATAGTATTTTGATCTTTTAGAGTATAATTTGCATCTCATATCATATCGTAATCTCATTTTCTAGGTTGTCATTTGAATCTAACTTGCAGCTAAGAGCATCCATTAAGTCCTAGAACAAGAGAGCCATAGAATGCTCACGACGTCTTTCATTTAGTTATTTTAGCTAGTTTTATATCTTGTTGATTTGAAAGATAATACAATGTTCTATGTATGTTTTTAGTATTCAAATACACACAAATGGCGCCATAGTGGGGCCTATGCCTCACTAATTCTAATCAATTTTTGAAGCTTCTTTTTGCAGATATATGCTTGCTAGTTACGAGAATGATGCAAAAGATCGCTTCTGACTAGAAGATTGTTGCTTTTAAAACAACAAATATTGCTTCTAATTAAAATAATATCGCTTCCAATCAAAATAAAATTGCTTCTGACTTTTGACCTGAATAATGTCTCTTTTGACTTGAATAATATCTCTTTTAGGTTGAATAACATTGCATTCGATCTTAGTCATATCGCCTTTGATTTCAATTTAATCGCATTTAAAAGATCATACATCACTTTTAACATTCTGCAACATTGCATTAAAAGTTGTTCACTGTCATTTTTTGTTTTTGTTATAGGTTCTGACATAATTAAATGTATCACCTTTGGATCAGATAGCATCGCTTTAAGTCAAATTGCATCGCTTTTAAAGAAAATGACATTGCTTCTTAACGAACTATTGTCAATTTTACTCTCTATTATGTCGCTTTTGAAATTGCATTAAAATGTGTAGAACAGAGAGCTAATTCTGATTAATAATGACTTACAGATGGTAAAGGTGGGGAAACAAAGGAAAATTATTTGCAAATATCCAGTTTATTATGCTAAAAAGCTATCAAAAAGAAAAATACTTATACAAAAATGGTACTTACAGAAGAATTGTTTTTTGATAGATTTTCTAAAATCCTTAACATATATCAGGCTAGGTATGGAGTTGAAATCAATTTATATGCTCATCCTTTGTGAACTTCATTAAATTGAGTGCATTATTGATTTTATTACTCTTGATAAGTGTGTTGGAACTAAAGTTTGTGAAGCTTGTAGAGGATGCTAAGGATCTATTTCTAAAAATGCTAAAATGAAATAAAAATGTGTAAAATTGTCAAAGGTGCACACTCAAAATCCCTTAATCATATGTGTTGCATTCTTTCCTTTAAAATTTAATCTTGTGGAAATTTAAATTTCAAAGCATAGAGTAATCAAATTAAAAAGACCTTCTTTGTTTGTGGATTGAGATAGTAGGCCTATGCTCTCCCCAGTCTTGGGTGAGAAAAATGCCAAACCTATCAAAATCGCCCTAGCTAGATAAGGTCAAAAATGAATTGCATTCTCTATGTGTTTGAAGGTAAAAGGTGGTAGGTATATTCTCTCTCCTATTTTAGGTGATCAGAATACTAGACCCATCGTAACCTTATTTCAATTTCAATAGTGCATTTTAGCCATATCGGGTCTGCCTCCCAAGATTTTCCTTAACGAGGCCGACGAGGGGAAATGAACCAAGTTGGATACAACCATAAATTCATGGTAATACGAACCACTACAATCAAAATTCATTCATCCTTAATGGGGTGAATGAAGGAGAGATTATGAGAATAACCTTCCTCTAGTAATTCTTCATAATTGTGGAAAAAATCATTTTTATGATGGTGGAAAGTCTTTGTAATGGATTTTAGACTCAAACGTTCCAAAGAGAATATTATCTACAATTGTGTTAATTAGTAATCCTACCCTATTATCCATGGTATATCATTTTATAGTGCCAGAAGATTGTGTCGTCCTCTGAAGCTGCTCACCATATGTATTCCCGTGGTAGTGAGTTGTGAGATTTTGGGGTTTCATCATCCTAAGTCGAGCACCCACTCCTTGAAGGCCTATTGAAGTGCATAATTTTCTCATCATCTTCAAATGAGATTACCTCTTACATTAGGAGGGACACAGAGCACAAGGGTAAGGAGTATCAAGATTAGAATTTATTCTATGTTTGTGAACCTATAAATGATATATTGAAGCCAAATTATTTAGGCAGCTTTCTTGAAGTGTTTTCATGTATCAAACATATTAAAATAATTTGATAAAATACACTCAATTTTGTAGAAACATTTGAAAAAATGATTTTTTGAATACTATTTGAGGTGTTTTAATGGTCCAAAATATTAGAATAATTCATCCAAAATCATACAAAACATCAAATTGTTCAAACACAAAAAGTTGTCAAAAATCCTACCCCTCATGGTCGTCATACCATAATATCATAACATCCTTGCATGTCATATCATAACATCATAACATCATTACATGTCATACCATAGCATCATACCTCCCTTCCACGTCATACCCTAGTGTCATTACCTTCTTTGCATATCACATCCTTGCTTTATATCATATCCTTTATTCATATCATATCATATCTTAAGTTGTCTTCATACCATCGAGTTTATATTGAGTCATAACCTAGAGTCTCATATCACTTCATCATTCACTTTTTGAGGTCAATATTAAAAATATCACACACACCCATGGCTTCCTTGGTTCAATGAATTCAAGACCTCAAGAGGTGGATTCATGACATTAAATCAAGAAAACAAACAAGAAATGAACCAACCTCAAATCTTGAGGGATGTCTCCAAGAAACAAATGACATCATGGTCAATGCACAAATCCAAGGAATACAAAGGAAAATAGCCAAAATTGAACAACAAATGGTTGAAAGTAAGAAATAAAATCTCAAATCTGGCACTACTTCTGAAAATACATGTGAACCTAAATTACCCTTGGATAGAAGGTTTACACCTTTGGGTAAATCTTATGAATCAGATTTGAAAGATCTTCTTGAAAGAAATCTTATCACATTTCCTAAAGTGACTACATGGGGATGTGAATTCTTTAGTGACTTTTGTGTATATCATAGACACAACAAGAATAATAGCTCAAATTCCATGGATTTGAAGCATAATATCCAAAATCTCCTTAACGAAGGTATCATTGAAATTGAAGAACCTAATGAATCATCTAAAAAGAAAGAAGACATTAATCCTAAGTAAGATCAAAATCATGAACCTATGTCTAGAAATGGCCCACATGTAATCTCTACTTATTCCACCATTCCTTCATCTCTTGAAGCTTTGCAAAAATCTACACCACTCCCATCAAGCAATTAACTTACTGATGATATCTTTCAAATTGACCATGGGCTCTCTCTAAAAGAAATCTAAGCTAATCCAAGTCTTGATAAAAACACCTCCCATAATTAAAATCTTCAACTTCTTTTACACCCACTCAAAATAATCCCCCATCATGCCAAGATATTGAATCCTTTTTAAGAAATATCCATGTATATCCAAACTCATATCCCTTCCTTAGAAGTGTCTTCATGTCAAGAGGGTAATCAAAAAGAAGAAGAAACAATTCCTAACATAAATCAAGATCAAGACACCATCCAATATCCTCCAACATATGAGAAATAATCCATATCCCTAGAATCCTATGATAACCCTCTCATACCCTTTCACTTCTTCTAGATGATGTAGTCAAGGGAGGAGAAATCCCCAAAGGAGATGTCCAACCTTGCAGCCTAAGTAAACAGAGTGGAAAACAACAAGAGAAAACAAGAATAATAGGATTTGTATCCAAACAACAACTTTATTCATCAAAATTTATTCATACATGTTGGGATATAAGGCCTTCTCAGTTACGACCACATAAAAGAAACTTAACTCACAATCTACATTCTAATCTGCTACATCTTAGAACTATCATCCCTCTGGATGCTAATCTCTTCTAATATCTCCACCAGATTACCTCTTACAATCGTAAGCCCTAAATTTATATACAGCCACCAACAGATCAGCCTAACAAACCATTACATATACCAAGACAAATGTATTAGATCAAGTTTGCCTAAATCTCCATTAAATGCCACATTTAATTTTTTTCACAAGGATCGATCCAACACCCAAGTCGGCTTGATGCAGAGCATCCTAGGATTATTGGAAATTCTGTATCACACAAAAATATATTTTCTTTTGGATTTTTGTAGCTTAGAGGAGACCTCGGTTGGGTAATTGGTTGTTTGGTTGTCTATTGATTAGTGGTTGGTCGGCTTGGTGACTAAGCTCAGTGATGTTCTGCTCAGTGGTATTGCTCAATACTCAGTCATTGCTGGTGACTCGGTTACTATTGGTGAATCGGCACTTTGTTATTTTTTCTTAGCTATTTATCCAAGTAGGTTCAGTTGGCTCGATGTTGTTTTTCCGAATGGTCTTTGTTTCTCGATGGTCTTCTCACTGACTGGGTTTTGGTTTTTTAAATATCAAGATCATCCTTGTGTACTTAATTTGGGTAGTGACATTTAATTTGGATCTTATTGGGGGATTGTGTGGACTTAAATCTAGGTCATTGGCGTCTCCTATGTTAGATTGTGTGGATGACCTGTTGGTTGCCTCTAGTATTTAAGTTGTATTCTATTCTTAGCTTAGGGTATGAGATTTGGCATCAGATCATATAGGAGATATCAGATTTGAGATAGGATTTGAGTGTTGGGTCTGAGAAGTAGGTTGACGATTTGTGTATCTTGGTAGAAGGTAAATGACATGATGCTTGTAGAAGATCCGTGATAGATCTTAGAGTTATATTTTTTTAATTGTTGTAATTGGGAAGCCATATAGCTCGGCATGTTGAATGTAATTTTTGTTTTATGGAAATAGATCTCATATGTTGATTGTATTTCTATGTTATTGGTTGTTTCTACTTTTGTTGCCTTGGGCTACAAGTTTGGATAGTAGATATCAGAGCTAAGTTTAAATCACTAGAGGAGGAGCTAGGTTTTTTATCATAGGAGATTGGTGGATTGAAGATGCCTCCAAAGAAGAACTGTGAGATCACAGAAGAAGAACCTAAGGTGGATTTCAATCATGAAGATTTCCAAGCTTTGCAGAACCAAGTGTGAGATCTACAAGAGGAGTTGCAAAGGAATAATACATCTAAATAACACCAAGATAATGATGAAGAATCTGAAGAAGAAGATCATTTTTAATAATCTATAGAAGATGTCAAAGATCTAGAGGAAGCTATATTTATGAGAGCTATATCTAAAATTAGTAAAAGACCTGAGATCAAATTTTCTACATTTGCTGGAAGCCTTAGGCTAGAAGAGTTGATTAATTGGATTAATGAGATGGAGGAATACTTTGAGTATGAAGAAGTAGAAGATCCTGATAGAGTTTGGTTTTCAAAGACAAAGCTAAAAGGTCATGCAAACATATGGTGGAGAGAAGTTCAATTAGAAATAAGTCAGAGAGGAATGGACAAGATCATTAGATGGAACCGAATGGTTGAAAAGTTAAAGAAGAAATTCATTCTGATGAATAATCAAATGGAGATGTTTAAGAAGATGCAAGGTTTGAGATAGGCAAACAAATCGGTGCAAGAGTATACCGAGGAGTGTTACAGAATCCTAATTAGGACTGGTCATTTGGATGCTGATAAAGAGAAGGTTTCTAGGTAAATATATGGCTTGAGACCTAGTATACAAGAAGAGATACTTATTGTTCAGATGAAAACAATAGGATATGCTTATCATATGGCATTGAAGATTGAGGAGAAGCTAAACAAAAATTTTGAAGGTAGATAGAATAAAAGAAACTAAGGTGGTAATACTGATGGCACAGTTGCTGAGAGTAAGGTGGTGGAGAATCCTAAGAAGACCAAGGTAGGATCTAGTAGTATTCAAACTGCTAAGGATTACAATCGTGGGTCTGAAAGAAGAGGAAGAAGTGATTTCATTAGTAATTTTTTTTAGTGTGGTGAAAAGGGGCATAGATTTTATTTATGTCCTCAAAAGAGATATTACCTGGCTACGGAGGAGAGTCAAGTGAATGTTGCAGAAGAAGGTGAAGTTGTGATCACCAGGAGGTTAGATACATGTATTAATGAGCCAGTGCAGAGAAGGAATTTGTTCAAAACCAGATATAAGTACAAGGACAAGGTATGTAATGTCATAATTAATGGTGGCAGTTCTGAGAACTTTTTTTTAGAAGAGATGGTTAGTAAGTTAAATTTGGAAAGAAGGAAATATCCTAATCCTTATCAGATTAGTTGGATACAAGATGTGTCTAAAGTTAGGATTGATAGACATGTTATGTTTGATGGTTGTAAAAATACCTATATGGTTAGGAAGGGAGGTTCCGCATATAAATTGGTACCTTTGCAGCAATCAACAGTTAAGAGGTGTGGGGTTCTTAGATATTTTCTGAGTGACATTGACAGAGTTGATGAACCTATCCCTATAAGGAAGGAGAGTTTGAAGGGAAAAGAGAATGACATCTCTGGGGAACTTGCAGAGATTAAGACACAGTTAGCATTTCTGACTAAGGTATTGTAGCAGATGATGACACTAGTGACACAAAGAGATGTAGATGATACCAAATTGATTAGTAAGTCTGGTGAGGAGGTGGTTCAACAAGATATTGATGGTATCAATAGTGCAAAGGATAGTCAAATTCAATTAATATTGGTTTCAAATAGGAGATATGATAAAAGTATAGGGCACATGAACTTGTCGAATGGAATGATGGACAGAGTGAAGACAACATGGAATGAAGGAAAAGAGGAGATATGGATTAAGAACAGATATGGTATACATGTTCTTATTCCCTTAAGATGTTCATGATTTCCTTTATAGGAGCATCTCTTTACCTAGGGTGACTAATGCAGGAGCATCCTAGGATTCTTGGAAATCTTGTATCACACAAAAATATATTTTCTTTTGGAGTTTTGTATCTTAGAGGATTCCTCGGTTGGGTACTTGGTTGCTTGGTTTCACATTGATCATTGGTTGGTTGACTCGGTGACTAATCTCAGTGGTGTTATGCTCGGTGGTGTTACTTGGTACTTGGTCATTTCTCATGACTCGGTTACAGTTCGTGACTCAGTGCTTTGTGATTTCTACTCGGATGTTTCTCCAAGTAGGTTTGGTTGGCTTAGTGTTATGTTGTTGAATGGTTTGTGTTGCTTGGTGGTCTTCTCAGTGGCTGGGTTTTGGTTTTTAAAATCTCAAGGCTGACCTTGTGTATTTAATTTGGTTTGTGACATTTAATTTGGATCTCTCATTGGGAGATTATGTGGACCTAAATCTAGGTCGTTGGAGTCTCCTATGTTAGATTGTGTGGCCAACCTGTTAGTTTCCTTTGGTATTTAATTTTTATTCTATTCTTGGCTTAGGATATGAGATTTGGCATCAGATCATATAGGAGATATCATATTTGAGATAGGACATGAGTGTTGGATCTGATAATTAGGTTGAGGAGTTGTGTGTCTTAGCAGAAGTTAAATGACCTGATGCTTGCATAAGATTTGTGATAGATCTTAGAGTTATATCTTTTTAATTGGACATAATCAGGAGGGCCTTACAACGTGACATGTTGAATGCAATTTTTGTTTTATGGAAATAGATCTCATATGTTGATTGTATTTATGTGTTATTGGTTGTTTTCGTTGTTGTTGCTTTGGGTTGCAAGTTTGGATAGTCTATTCTTGGACCCTTTGAGTTGCACCCCATCATGGCCATACCTAGATCCTTCCATAAAATCAATCAATTCAGCGCCAATAGCAAGAAAAATTGATCACAATCTCCAACAATCAACTAGTAACCTCACAGAATCAGTGTCATGAAGAAAAAAAACAAACCAAAAGAGAATCAATATGATATCTCAAATCATGCCACCAGAGAAGCATGATCATAGAATTAGATTCTAAAAACTACAATTAACAAACCCTTTTCATCTCTCCTACCAAATACCTCCACAGCCTGACCAATCATAGAATCTCATAAAACTGCCTGGAACCAGAAACTTCTTTTCAAACCCATTCACGTAATCCATCATAACTCAAGCATGGTAACTCCAAATGATTTATTATCATATGAAAAGCTTCCCAATGACCCCATGAACACCATATCATGACTTCACCCACAAATTATCAATATAACTTCATCAAGACAATAATCACCCAACGAGTGACCAAGATTAGAAAACAAACACAAAACTCATAACAAAGTTCCACCAGTAAATAAATGTTTATTTGCATGATGCAAGATTTCCAAGGACCCAAGATGCTCCTACATCACACACCCAAGGTATAAAAATATTTTTGACGAGATCAGCTCATAAAAATATAAAATAACAAGGGACAGTAATCCCATACTTATTATTCATCCACAAATCCTCCTCATATGTAACCTACACTACCTTCCTCTTGCCATCAACTAGGTCCAGAAAATGACTTGGATCCAACTCACAACTAGATCCAACCTTAGGTTCATTCCTCTAGTCTACTTTCAACTCATACCCTCTGCAAAGACTCAGATTCTTCACTTCCTTCTCCTTATCCATTAAAGGAAGATATCTAGACCTCTTACCATCCTTCCTTATGGTAATCACATTCTTTCTATAGTCATGAACAACATCTCTATCATACTAATAAGGTCTACAATGTAAACCATGACATACACTCATAACCACTATGTCACATAATATTGCATCCTTATAAGAACCAATAAAAAAATTCACCAAGCACTGTTCCCTTACTTCCACCACACAATCACCAAGAAACTCACCAATCCTATAAGGAATTGGATGCTTAAGTCTTCTCAAACCAAGCATCTTCACCATCTCCTCAGAAACTAAGTTTTCAGTGCTACCACCATCCACTATCACCTTACAACACTTACCTCCAACCTTAAATCTAGTCCTAAATAAACTCTTCCATTGACAAGGATATCTCTCCTTATTTACCTTCAATATTTAGAGCATAAAAGCTTCCCCATTTTTAGTAGCATTGTCAAATTCACCAACAGATGGTCCACCTTCTTCACTCACACAAGATACTCTTGTGTCTTCTTTACACTGAAAACCCCTATGTCCTTTCAAGCCACACTTAAAAAAATTAAATTTAAACTCTTTACCACCATTACCTTCCTTAGGTGCAATCAATTTATCTTCTACCTCAGCTACTTTCTTTCCCTTATCACCGACACAAACTTGCTTCTCCCTTCCTCAAGAATTATTTTATTGTTTCCTATTCAAGTTATCTTTTCCTTTAGGGTATACTGGTAAGCCTCCTTAACTGATCCAATCTTCAGCATACTCATCTCACCCTAAATATTAAACCTCAAACCATTCACATACCTAGCCACCTTCTCCTTTGAAAGATCTCTATGACCAAATCTAATAGTTTCCTTGTAAAATTCTTTAGTGTAATCCTTCACACTTAGATCCTTCTACTTTAGGTTCTGCAACCTTTTTAACAACAACAATTCATGTCCTCAGGTATGAATTTAGCCTTCAACTTAGCAACCATCGGCCTGGTGGTACCCTAAATTTTGATAATTTAGAGGTCCCAATCCATTATCAAGAAGCATGTTTCTCCATACTAAAAAATATCAAAGGAAGGAAGCTTTATGACACAAATAAATAGAACTAACTAACCGAAGCCTTTAGAAAATGCTGGAATTTAGACCTGCTACAAAGATGATTTTGACAGAGGATAAAGATGGTTGAATTTTAAAAATCTAAAAACAACCCAGTTTAGGAAATCAAATTTCCTATCTCTAGTAGAAATATTAGATTTTCACAAGGTGTTTTGAATTTTCGACCAAAGCCAAATCTGAAAGTTAGGTAGTTATTTTCTAGTTAGTTTATTGTTTGTTCAAAATAATTTGTAATAAGAGTTGTGTCTTTTCACCCTAAAATGGTTTGAAAGCCACTCAAACACATCTATATACATAATGTAAAATTTAAAGAGGGGAATAATACAATATAATACAATTTCACATATTTGGATATTTTTGGATCAACAACTATAACATGGACCTGGATGTACTATTTTTTTCAAAATCAATAAAGATAAGTCCTTTTTCTTTCACATGTGTAATAGTTTCATTATCATTTTACAATTAGTCCCTTAGACAAACCAGTATAAATTCTTCAAAGTGATAGTTTGATGTGCATGCTTCCTAATTTGATTCATATTCTATATTTTCAATTGGTTTTCTCATTTTGCATGGTTAAATTCTATTGATTGAGGCCTTACTCAATTGGTCTGTCATCTGAGAAGTATTACCCTTTTGACATATCTCTGAATTTGTTTTAGGTTGCATGTACATTTCATAACACCTTTCAAGTGATAAGTTTTCTTGTAAAACTGTCTCTGAGGTTGAACATAAGATTGGAATGATAGTGACTCTATTGCCCATGGTTGATTAAGGCACTGGTCTTTCTTGCTTATTTGGATTATATTTATTTAGTTCATTGTTTATAGTTTTGTGATATCTTATCTATCATTTCATTTCAAATTACATACTCATTTACTAAACATTCTTTCAATTACTTAAAGTATTTCAATTTATAGTTCATGATATATTTCTTTCAGTTAAATTTCTTTCAAGTGCCTTGCCATACTTGAGAAAGAAGGTTGAAATGTTACTTATCTGCTATAAAAAGCCTTGTAACTTGAAGGATAAGTCAAGGTATAGGCCTACCAGCCTTTGTTTTGCAAAGCCACAACTACAGAAGTTCCAACCTTACCTTGGTTGTGACTTATTACTTGGCCAAATCACTCGGGTTTCCAACCATTGGATTGGCAAGTCCATAGGAAATCCAATCTATTGATTTGAGCACCAACAGATTGGCGACTCTACTGGGGACTTGTTCAAAAGAACATTTTTGTATTTTACCTAGAAGCTCTGGTGATATATTTAAGACTCTACTGGGAGAAAATAACTCAAAAGATAGTAAGTATTTTCCTTCTGATAAGAAGGTGGCGACTCTATTGAACAAAGCATTTCAGTTAGTGACTCTACTGAGGGAGAAGACTCAGAAGGAGATGGTGGATTGTTTTTTCAAATGTATCCA
>MU225994.1:1156409-1169273 GCA_018584345.1 Thuja plicata
AATTTGTTTTAGGTTGCATGTACATTCCATAACACCTTTGAAGTGATAAGTTTTCTTGTAAAACTGTCTCTAAGGTTGAACATAAGATTGGAATGATAGTGACTCTATTGCCCATGGTTGATTAAGGAACTGGTCTTTCTTGCTTATTTGAATTATAGTTATTTAGTTCATTGTTTATATTTTTGTGATATCTTATCTATCTGTTCATTTCAAATTACATACTCATTTACTAAACATTCTTTCAATTACTTAAAGTATTTCAATTTATAGTTGATGATATATTTCTTTCAGTTAGATTTCTTTCAAGTTCCTTTCCATACTTGAGATAGAAGGTTGAAGTGTTACTTATCTACTATAAAAATCCTTGTAACTTGAAGGATAAGTCAAGGTATAGGCCTACCAGCCTTGGTTTTGCAGAGCCATAATTGTAGAAGTTCCAACCTTACCTTGGTTGTGACTTGTTAGTTAGCCAAATCACTCAAGTTTCCAACCATTGGATTGGAAAGTCCATAGGAAATCCAATCTATTGATTTGAGCACAAACATGGCCTCCATCGAGTGATCTTCATTTCACCTTCTTCCTCTCTATCCTTCTACAATTATTTCCACCACAAAGTTGCATTTCCTTTTAAATTTGTCTATGACAACCTTACTATCCAACGGTGTTGGATGTCTTCTAACTCAAAGTAATCTTCCATCTCACATATCCAATCAATCAAGTCCTCTGGATTCAATGTACCTGAGAAATTAGATACTTCTAACCTATAATCAACACCTAGCCTTCCTATAGGTCTCACCAAATGATCAGATCCATCACTCCCAATAGATCTAGCAACATCTACGGCTCCAAATCCCTTTGTGACCTCTTCAAAAACATCATTAGATCCAGGATTAATGTGCAATCCAAAAACAATAGTCTTGATCCCTTCCATGACCTCGTTTCTCAAACCAATCATCTCATTCCTAGTCTCATCTTAGAGATCTTCCTTTATCTTCTCCACCAATCTAGGGTTCATTCTCAGTGGTATCCTTCCATATTTTGGGTATAACTGCCTCAAATTAGTGATCTGATTCACCAAAGATGATAACCTAACCCTTGAAAAACCCTATTTCTCAAGAACAACCTAACCACAACAAAAAATCATCTTCTTGGGCACCTATTGGGGCTCAAAAATGATGGATCTGATATTTGATCATTTTCACCAACTAATGAATTCAACCACGATCATGATTTGAATCCCTATGATTTAGGTTAGTAAACCAAGGCTGGTAGGCCCAAATCTAAAACTTCAAATTAATCTAAATTATGCAATTTTCTCAAAAGATTAATAGTTAATAATATATGAACTTACAACAAAATATAATTATCAAAACATATAACAGTATAGTAATATAAAAATGAATTTAATATTAATAAGGTTTAAAATATAATGTTGAAACAACAATGTTAACAAATAATATGACCAGTGCCTAATTAATGCTTGGGCTAAAGAGTCAAGAATGCTTCCAGTCCTATGTACAATTCAGAGACGATTTTATAGTAACTTGTTACAGACAAAACAAGACCATCATTTCACAGGCTTCTACTTGAGATATGATTCAATTTTAAAATTTAAGGTTAGTTCAATTGAATTTAACTCAATTACAGAGACCAATTGAACATAAGAAAGTGAAATAAATACAACCTTCTACTGATTATTCAAACTTCAAACTAAAATAGAATTATGAAATCAAGAGAATATAACACAGTGAAATAATCTATTGCTAGATAAATCTGAAGACTAACTGGAAACAATAAAACTTATAACATTATGCAAATAAGAAAAGGCACTTGTCTTTTATTTATTAATTGAAAGCTGGTACATCAAAATTTGGCATTGCGGTAGTGAGTTCAATTTCTACATAGATTTTTTCCCCCAAAAATTTTTTATCTAATGTTTGAAAGTTAAATGACCTAATATTTATATCTATTTCAAAAGTTTCCCATGAAAGAACATACCCTTTCATAAATACCTAATCCCTAAAACTACCCCCAAATAATTACAATAATTTAACCATATATATGGTTTAAGGGAATAAAGCATTTCCCACATAGAATTTGTCACATCTTTGGATAATTTGCTTGATTGTCATCACTTGTTTATGATATAAAACTCAAGCACACCAAATCCAAAATTAGATAACTTTTAATAAATTTTAATTTAGGGCTCATTATAATTTGACAATGTTTTCAAATCTCTGAAATGATCCCTATATTAAAATTTATTAATTGTAATAATTAATAAGATATCAAAATAAAATACCAAGAAATCCATAACATATGAACATTTGTTGTAATGCCTATAAATGTCCTTTGATAAAATAAGCAAAGTGCCAATAAGATTTAAAGTTATTATCAAAGGTACCCTCTTTTCAATTACCAAAGCACAAAAATCTTATTAATAAGACAAACCCTAAAATCCATTTATACACAACAACATATTAATAGGAAAGGATAATATAAGTTTATGTTTTAATTGAATTTTGATTTTCAGATTTTAAAAATAATGCATTTCCCTCATAAAATATCTTTCAAAATATGAAACAATATTTGCCTCATATAGATATAAATATATTCCTAAAATCTAGGGTACAATAGTTGTAAACATTACAATTCACCCTAGAAAAAAGGTAATACTTACCCTAAAATGATAACTCAAATAACTTACATAGAGTAATGTGAAATATCTAAATATTTTGAAAACCTAAATCTTTGCCAAAAAATATTAAATGATTTTATTTTCAGCAATATTCAAATAATTTAAAACAAATAAATATAGTAACACATTTCAAAATGAGTTACCCTATTAAGATATTTCACATTAGTAATTTAGGGCAAATTAAAGTAATAGAAAAAGAAAGATATTAGGTTTTATGAAAATCCAAACGTAATCTTAATGTAAAATCTTTTAATAACACATAATATAAAAGTAATAAGATAATATGGTTTTCTTTAACACATAACTCAAAGAAAACACTTAGACTAGTTGGTTAGAGGGGGGTGGGTAGGTAGGTAGGAAAAAAGGGTGGCTTGAGAGGTCGAGTGTTCAACTCCCGATCGCTACCCTTTTTTCCCCATATACCTATTATTCCCTTTTAATTTATTTTTATTTCAAGCATATTTATGCCTTTAATCCATTAAAATATAATATTTAAATTTTCTCACATATTTTAACAAGGAAATAAATATAAAAAATGTAACAATAATAAACACTTCCCTGGAAAATTTGTGTGAATTTGGGGCTGAATTTTCAGGTGTCAACAGTGGCTCCAATTGGGGACATGTGTCCATACATGGGCACAATGAGAATCTTGTTATCTCTGGGAGAAGCAGACAAATAGTAAGAAAGGATAGAATCAAGATAAATGATTTCACAAGTTTAGAAGATACTTCCTGCTTCAAGAGAAGAAAGTTTTTAGGTACTGACCATGGGTTGAAAACTCCTGAATAATCTCATCAATGTCTTATAGGTAATAAGAATTACTCCCTGATCTTGATGCAACTATATAAGGTCCCAACCACAAGGAATCAAACTTACCATGTTTCCCTTTATCCTGATCTTTTATGTTACTTTTCCATACCCAATCACCTTCCTTGAATGATCTGTCTGAAGCCTTTTTATCATGAAGTACCTTAACTCGTTGTTGTTGCCTAAAATTCCTCTCTTGAGCCTCTATTCTGATCTTGTCCAATTCTACCAATTGATTCATTCTATCCTCCATAAATTTTATATTTTCTAATTCTTCTTCCTGAATAAATTTATAGACCGGCAATAGGTTATTTAGTGGCAATCTTGATTGCTTCCCATAGACCAACTCGTAAGGAGCAAACCCTGTGGATTTCTTTATTGTCACCCTATCTGCCCAAAGAGCCAAATTTAATTTTGAATCCCAGGCTCTTTTGTTATTGCTTAACATCCTCTTAATGATCTTCATTATGTTTTTGTTGCTTGATTCTGCCTAACCATTACCTTGGGGATGATAAGGAGAAGAATATGATAAATTAATACCATAGTTATTGCAAAAATCATAAAATTCCTTAGATCTGAAACACATACCATTGTCACATAGGACTTTACAAGGAAAATCAAATCTAGTCAATATATTTTCTGTCAAGAACTTTATAACTATCTTACTTGTAGCTTGTCTTGTGGGTATGGCTTCAACCCATTTTGTGAAATAATATGTTGCGACCAATATCCATTTATGACCTCCACTTGAAACATCTACAATTTCCCCAATAAAATATATTCCCCACATTTTGAATGGTTCTTCAGTTTGCATAGGATTAAGGGGCAATGCACCATTCTAATTCAATTTTCCTGAGAACCTTTGGAATGCTTCACACCTTTTAACATATGCATAACAGTCCTTAAATATATGTGGCCAATAATATCCAATTTGTAGTATCTTGTGAGCAGTTGTTTTAGCTGAGAAGTGCCCACCACATACTCCATCATGCATTTCCTTTACAACTGACTTCTCTTGATGCATATCCAAACAAAATAAGAGAATACCATCCCTATTTTTTCAGTACAAATCCCCTTTAATCAATACATATCTTTCTTCCTACAATTTTATGGTTCTTTTCTGATAATCACTTAACCCCTCTTGACATTTCATGTATTTTAGGAAGTAAACTATGTCAGTATACCATGGACAATGATCAATGTTGGTCACTGATTCTACTAACTTTATGTGATTTATGTGGACTGCATCTAAGTTTGTTTCTACCTTGAGTTTAGCCAATCCATGTCCTCTTACTAATTTATTGATCTGAATCCCAATATCAAACTCCTGAATTTGATTTATCCATCGACATCTTCTTCATGTGACCTCAGACTGTCTAAATATATCCTTAACTGAAGCATTAGGAACATAAGAAACAATTTTAGCACCCACAAGATAAGGTCTAAATGATTTCATAGCTTTTATCATCACATAAGCTTGTTTCTCATTTATATCATAATTCAATTCTGATGCTTGAAGATTTTTACTGAAAAAGGCTATTGGTTGCTCATATCCCTCATCATTCTTTTGCAAAAGGATAGCGGCTATAGTATGAAAAGAAGTGAATGAAAACAACTGGAAAGGTTTTGAGAAATCAGGGGATCTTAAAATAGGAGCTTCCTTAATTTCTTTCTTAATGTTTGCAAAAGCATTCAATGCCTCATCAGTCCAATTCAAGATTGCATTTTTCTTAAGTATTTTGGCTATAGGTTTGACAATCTCAGAAAAGTTTGAAACAAGTCGCCTCACAAAATTTATCTGACCAAAGAAGGATTGAATTCCCTTAAAATTTTTGGGAATCTTGACTTTATCAATAGCTTCAATCCTTTTAGGATCTATTCTTACACCATTCCTTGATACAATATGCCCAAGCAGTTTACCTTCTGTTACTCCAAAATGACATTCTTTGGGTTCAAAGATATACCATACTCTAGAGCCCTTCTAAAAATATGTTCCAAATGTTTATAGTGGTCTTCTTCCCTTTTGGAATAAGTTGTGAGATCATCCTGATACATCACCATAATGACATCAATAAATTCCTCGAATGCCACAACCATGGCCCTTTGAAATGTATCCCCATCATTTGTGAGTCTGAATGGCATCCTAACATAGACATATGTGTCCCAAGGTGTGGTGAATGTCATTTTATACTATTCCTCTTCCTTAACCTTTACTTGGTTATATCCAGAAAAACCATCCATCATTAACAATAGTTCATTTCCTGTCACTTTCTGCAATAATGCCCCCATATTAGGTAAATCATATTTATCCTTTAGTGAGGATATATTAAGATTTCTGAAATCTAGACAAAGCTTGATATCTCCATTCTTTTTCCTAACTAGGACCAAGTTTGAAACCTAATTCAAATGTCTTCTTGGTTTGATAATTCTTGCATCTCTCATCTTGATTAATTCCTTTTTCATTTTAGGAGCCAAAGTGTTGATCTCTAAGTTTTTTTGATCATTAGTGTCCCAAACTTATTCATTTATCTAGGTAGGTTAGTTGGTCATCACTGCGACCGAGCTATCCAGTATAGGCCGAGCAATAGTTATTGTCGAGCAGATAGTAGTTTTTGAGTTACACAGAAGCTGAGTGAAATTGATAAGTCCATGCCAAGCACCAGAGTCTTCATGTGCCGAGAAAGACAGTTTTGTCATACATGTCAGGAATGGCACAAACTTGAAGGTAAACTATTTTGGGTTGACTTATTCGGGTATTTAATGTTTTCAATGTAGTTAATTACGCATTAAATCATTTGATCCAATACGTGGCATAGAGCCAATCAGAGAATTAGAATGCCCAAGCAGCATAAATATTTGATCTTGATCATTGATCTAGATCTCAATGATAGATCTGTAAGGTATATAAGATTGCTTCTTACCCTAATTTTGAAGGAGTGTGTGTGTGCATACAAGAGATTTATGTAAAGGGTTATTTTGAGTTAAGAAGCATAGATCTAGCAGAGGAACTAAGCAATGAGCAGAAAAGTAAAGTTATATCATATTATTAGATTAGAGAAGGTATTCAAAAGAGGATATTTGTTATCAACATTTGATTCCATATTGAAGGATCAGACCTTGAGACATTCTAACAAGTGTAGCAGGTGAAATCTCTTAACAGAGTGGTTTTAGCAGACCTTCCTAAATCTCTTAGCCGAGTTCTTACTTTGTTGTAAGTTTAAATCCTCTTGCAAGGTAGATTGTAATGATATGTAGCTCTTAACCGAGTAGACCTTTAATCACGTAGATTACAAGTTGTGATCAAATTTTATATCCCTAACAGGCACAATTTATTGCTGCAGTAGTGAAGATATTTGTGGGTGTCATCCCCACCCTAGTTTTACCTTATTGGGTTTCTGGGTTACCAAATTTTGTGTCTTGAGTTACTTATTTTATGTTATGTATGTTACTAGTTGATAGATCAATTATATTTATGGTATGGTTGTGGATCAATTTGTTTTAAGTAATAAAAGTTATAAGATATGACTCACCCCACCCTCTCAGTATCTTGCTTTCCCATATTTTATTTCCAACAATTGGTATCAGAGCGCAGTTCTCCTACAAAAAGGTTTTAATCAGCTTGAGGATATGGATCTTGAGATGGAGGTTTACAAATTGGGTAAATTCATTGAGAATCAAAATATTGATATTCAACTAGCCTTACATCAACTTGAGACAGCAAGACATGAATTGAAGAAGTCCCTGCTAACAAGGAAATATTTGGCCAAAAAAATGAATGACACTCATTATCAGGAAGAAGACACTGCAAATCTATTTTAGAATGGAAATTCTACTGAGAGCGATGCAGCAATTTTAGATCTACTGGAAAGGAACAATACATTGTGTGAAGAAGTCAGAAACCTTAAAAAGACAGCAAGAAATGCAAACAGTAAGACTATGTGAAGTAGTGGAACAGAAGAAGAAAGATAAAGATGACAAAGCTATGGGTGAAGAAGACAAAAGAATAATGACTATCAAACTTGATGAAAGGACACATGATGTACAAATGATGATAAACAATCAGGTTGACATGGCTAATCAATTGCTACTTTTGAATCAGGAAATCAGTAGGAAAGATATGGAAATTATGAATCTGAGATCTGAGAACAATCAATTGAAAGATGAATTGAGATCTGAGAAAGAACTTAATGAGAGATTGAACAAACCAAATGAAACTTTGAATTATTTTGAAAATCTGATGGAAGCATCAAGAAGATCTAAGGATTCTTCTGGACTAGGTCATATCAAACAATAGACATCTTCTCAGAAAGGAGAATCATTTAAGACTAGTGAAAGGAGGAATGCAAAGACAAAGAACAGCAAGCCTGTATGCTACCACTATGGAAAACTAGGACACACAACAAACATCTGCCAAAGCATGAATGGTAAGTCCAATTCTAAACCTAAGTTCAATGGTTATTGCTTTAACTATAAGAATTTTAGACATTAGGCACATGAATGTTGGACAAAGGCAAGCAATGCACCTTCCACACCTAGATTCAATGGGTATTGTTACAACTGTCAGAAATTTGGACATAAAGCACAAGATTAAAGATATAATGCTAAAAAACAATGGACATCAAAGACACAAGAAAAAGCATCTAGAAGAGGCAACACTTATAATTGGGATTACAACACATGGCATAGTTGTCATTACTGCGGTGAGTATGGACATGTTCCAGAAAACTGCATAAAGACACATTTTAGAGGAAAATCTAAGATTTGGATGAATGGAAGCCTAGTTTTTTATAATTGTCTTAAAATTGGTCATACTAGGAGAGATTGAAAAATAAGGGAACCTACTCCTATTTTTGAGCATATTAGACCTTAGATGAACCAGACATGGATAAGAAAAGAGGAACCAAGCAGCAGTGATGCTACTACAGTCGAGGTCACCCAATCCAATGGATTAGGTGATCACACCATAACCAACTAAGAAAATGAGGTATGTGAGGAACTGTATTTATATTTCACATATTTCATCAATTCCTAACATATAAAAGTGCAAATTTCCATATCTACATATGTAAAGATGCATCAGGACACATTTTAAGACATCTACCATGAAAATTCAACATGCACTATAGGTGTCGAGAAACATTCTTATTGTGCACTAAGACCGAGTTCTCTAGTGTATGTCGAGGTGGTACAGTTGACCGAGTAATTTTTGTATGATGACTGAGTATGGGTTCTGACTGAGAGATAGGCAAATTTTGTGAGTCGGTCAAGGATAGCTATAGGGTACTCACTCAACGGAAAGAACATTTAATGCTAACCTAATTTTGACCATTGGAATTTATATAAAGGAAGAACCGTTCATTTTCATTTTCACCATGCGATTGAGGATTTTACGGAGTGATTAAGCATTTGAGAACTTGATTTCAACAAATATTTTTTCAAATATTTCTACAATGTGCCATCAGCAATCTTGATTGAATAGTGCAAATTTTGATATCTACCAAGGTACTATGTTCATCGTCTTTGAAACACTATTTTTGGAAATCATGGCTGCAAGTTCTTCACAAGTAGCTAAGAGTATGGAGAAGGAGTTGATAAAATTTCAATTAGTAAGGAGAAGACACTTGTGCACCTCCTAAATTCAGGGAAGTTCCTGAAAGCGCCATCCAAGGTGATCTTACTAGAGCTCTATCATCGATTCCACCCAAGGTACTTATGATTCATGATGTTAGATCATATTATATGTGCAAAGTTAGAGAAATCGGAGATCATGAGTTAAGGGAATCCTACAAAAAATTGTGTGTAGATGGAGTCCTAAAAGATGAGTATAAACATCTAGCTGAGAGAGGGTTAACTCGTGCCCTAGATTTCCCAATGGACTTCAAAATGGAATGGATCAAGATTGTCCTTAGCCGTGTACATGACATGAACATATGGCTAGATAATGGACTAGTTAGGATTATAAAGAAAATCATCCAAAGGGTAACGGGCTATCCAACTATCAATAGGAAGAGAACCATGAGATGTTAGAGTAAGGAAAATATAGAAGAATACACCAGAGCTGTCAGGAATAAAAGAGGAATGACAATCTCAACAATCAAGGATTTGGAGCTTGATTTTGTAGTTAGGGTTATTGCTCACAAGTTCTATCAGTCAAGCCAACTGGAAAGTGTCCCGTGTATAGTAGTCAACCAAGCTTGGAAGATTGTGAAGAAGGACCATACATATGACCTTGCTGAGCTTCAGTTGACATAGCTAGCTGAGAACCTTTCTTCAATCTGAAAGGCAAAGAACTCAATATGTAAGTTTGGTTCTTTGCTAGTTTGCATATTATTCTATGTACATAATACATTTCCTACTTTTGTATATATTGTATGGAAGACAGACCAACCAATTACACAGCAGATCAATGTATATATTGAGCAATTAGTTGGTAAATTTAACAATATAGTGGGAACATACTTTGTAGAATTTAAGAAAATGATGAGACTGAGAAGCAGATTTCCCAGATCACTAGTTGAGAAACGCTATGAGGAGATTTGTTTCCTAGTGGATATAGATTTTACCTATGTTCAGGTAGTAGTGTTGAGGGTATCATGGCTAAGGCCATTACCTTATGAAGTAAATTTTGATGAGACATTTGCAACTATAACATCTCTACTGGTAGAGGAGATTGATGGATCAGCTAGATGTTTTGGAAATTATGAGGAAGCTAAGTCCAAAATCTCTATGGATTTGAAGGTTGGCACTATGGAGAGGAAAAGTAAAAAGATTGTAAAAGACTTGAAGAAAATGGTTGGAATAGAGAGTGATGAAGAAATAGAGGATGCGCCTTTGGGTTTATCAATAGGACATGGAGAGGATATGTCTAGTGAAGAAGAGGAGAGTGAACCTGAAGAAGAAATCATTGTGAAAGCTAAAAGAAAGAAGCCAGTAGTTGCCAAGAAACTAAACCAAGCCAAGCCAAACCTAAGGCTACCCCTCCTATTACTAATTGACCTAGGACAAGGGCATCAAATATTTCATCTCTTGTCGAGACAACTAAAGTATATACAAAGAAGAATGTTGGAGAGAGCAGTTCAGGGAAAAGAAAACAAGTTGAAACAAAGGCTGTGCCGAGCCAACTTGAGAAAAGACTGAGGAGGAAACTAATCTTGGAGAAAGAAGATGATGAGGAGAAGACAGATATAGATGAACCCAGCAACATACCTACATCATCACATAAACCACTGACCAATATTAATGAGGTATGCAAGAACATAAGAAGGACTGCTGGATTAGCAGGATTTAAGTTTATCAAGTATGAGATGCAAAGCATAGCAGACAAGCATATGATTTAGGAAGGACTATTAGATATGATGGGTACATTCAAGATGACACTTGTAGAGATAGGAGACCTTGTCCCCACATAACTTTATGATATTTTATCACAAAAGTGGCAATATGCATTGATGATTGAAAGACAGATAAGGGAAGGGATGTTAGCTAAGGTTATTCCTGGATTAACCAAGAAGAAAATGGGAAAATTCATTGAACAATATCAAAGCAAGTTTATTCCCAAACAAAGACCTTATGCAATTCTGAAAAATGATTTTGAAGGTGTAGTTCAACAAAGCACCAAAATTTGGAAGGAGACTTTTGGGCTATCCACCAAGAAGGAAGAAAAGAAAGGTGAAAGCACCTCAAAGCAGAAGGAAATGGAAGAAGAGATTGCTACTGATCAAGCAGAGACTGAAATGGAACTGGAAGAGAAAATAACCAAAGTACAAAGTGTAGATCTGATAATGGACAGTCCCATTGGCACTACAGTTGAAGATAACAGTAATGTGGATGCCAAGGATCAGAATGAGCTGACAGACACAGGTACACAATCACATATTCATACAACTGAGGCCGAGATAGAGAAAGAAGGAGAAAAGGAGGTAAAAAATAATAACCCACCTATTTAATAGGTTGTGAAAACATTCTTAGACAATGGAGATAAGATGGAAGAAATTGCAAACAAGCCTATGGAACAAGATGTTATACAAGTGTTGGTGGATCTACCACACTCTGTATCATCTACTCCTACTGGACCTAAAATTGGGAGTATACCTGATCAGCAGGTAATCTTGACTCAGTTACAAACTGCAATTGAAGTTAATACTGACAAAGGAAAGGATATTGAAGAACCCCAGTCGAGTATCAGCTCACCTGAGCTCAAGAAGAAGAAGCTAAACAAGAATAAGTCACCGAGCTTAAATGTCACATTAGATGAAGTTATTGTGATTCCTATATGGGATCCAGAGAACTTGTCATATGAGCAAATTTAGACTCTTCAAGACCTATTAAAGAGGAAGAAGAGACAAGAGGAAATGAAGAGGGAGCATAAGCTGAAGCAAGTTCTCCATGATATAAAGGATATTTTTGTTAAAGCTTTTGACAAGGAAAATGAAAATTAGAAAGCACCAATTCTGGAACAGTTAGTTCATATTGTGCAAAGAGTTAATGATGAAAACATTGAGGCAAATGAAAATTTGTTGCAATGGTCTTGTTGGTGCCCAAAAATGCTGAATTGGATTTCCTATGGACTTGCCAATCCAATGATGAGAAAAATAATTGATTTTGGCCAACTAATAGGAATGATCGATTATGATCCTCTTCCCCTATGCTTTTGGCTATGTAGGACCAAGGCGGGTGAACCTTTATTTGAACAGGCTTTTATAGCAGATAACTTGTGATTGGAACTTCTGTCTCTCAAAGTATGGAAAAGTACTATTAAGATCACAAAACTGAAAATAATGTATTATTTAAAATGTTCAAATGTAATGTTCAAAGAATTTAAAGAATGTTTGATGGATTTAGGATATGAATTGAACAGAGTAGATGGATATAGTATCTCAAAACTTTAAATAATGAAACTATGACTATAATCCAATAAACAAGAAAGACTAGTGCCTTAATCAACTATGGGAAATAAAGTCAATATCATTCCAATCCTATGTTCAACCTCAGAGACAATTTTGCAAGAAAACTTATCACTTCAAAGGTGTTATGGAATGTACATGCAACATAAAACAAATTCAAAGATATATCAAAAGGGTAATACTTCTCAGATGACAAACCAATTGACTAAGGCCTCAATCAATAGAATTTAACCATGCAAAATGAGAAAACCAATTGAAAATATAGACTATGAATCAAATTAGGAAGCATTCACATCAAAATTTCACTTTGAAGAAGTTCTATTGGCTTATTTGAGGGACTAATTGTAAAATGATAATGAAACAATTGCATACATGAAGAAAAAGGACTTATCTTTATTGATTATGAAAATAGTACAATAGAGTTCACATTTGCAGTTATTGATCCATCTAATC
>MU225994.1:1174776-1206966 GCA_018584345.1 Thuja plicata
CCTACAGAATATTATAAGGGGAATGCCCATGTGGCTTTGCATATTGTAATTTTGAAAGTTTGTAATTCCACATTTGTGGAGATAATAAGAAGCCCATTTTCTATTCTTGCAAATTGTTGTTGCTTCTATGTTTCTGTTATGTGTTTGTGGCATTAAGGGGAGCCTCCTTCATCAGTTGATCTAGATCTCAATGCCAGATCCGTAAGGTATATAAGATTGCTTCTTACCCTAATTTTGAAGGAGTGTGTGTGTGTGTGTGCATCCAAGAGATATATTTGAAGGGTTATTTTGAGTTAAGAAGCATAGATCTAGTAGAGGAATAGAGCAACGAGAATCAGAGTAAAGTTATATCAGACTATTAGATTAGAGAAGGTATTGAAAAGAGGAGATCTGTTATCAGCATTTGAGTGGAAATTGAAGGATCAGACCTTGAGACATTTTAACAAGTGTATTAGGTGAAATATCTTAAGAGAGTGGTTCTAACAAACCTTTCTAAATCTCTTAGTCAAATGCTTACTTTTTTGTAAGTTTAAATCCTTTTTCAAGGTAGATTGTATTGATCTGTAGCTCTTAACCGAGCTGACCTTTAATCAGGTAGATTACAAGTTGTGATCAAATTTTGTAGCCCTAACAAGCACACTTTATTGATGCAGTAGTGAATATTTTTTTGGGTGTCATCCCCACCCCAGTTTTACCTTATTGGGTTTTTGGGTTATCAAATTTTGTGTCTTGAGTTACTTATTTTATGTTATGGATGCTACTAGTTGATAGATCAATTATATTTATGGTATGGTTGTGGATCAATTTGCTTTAAGTAATAAAATTTATAACATCTGATTCATCCCCCCCCCCTCTTAGTATCTTTCTTTCCCATATTTTATTTCCAACAATCACCCCCCCTCTCTCAGTAGTTTGAAACCCAAGTCGAATGTCTTATTGGTTTGATAATTCCTGCATCTCTCATCTTGATTAATTCCTCTATCATTTTAGGACCCAAATTTGGATTTAAAGGTCTTTTCCTTTGACTCAAAGGTTTCGCAATAGGCTTTAAAGGTATTTCATGCTAGAACAATTCTTCCATGTATGCCTTAAGGTCATCGTAAGACCAACTGAATACATCTCTATATTTTCTCAATATACCAATAATATATGCTTTAACTTTTGGAGTCAATTTTTTACCAACAAACACTTCCCTATGTGTTTGCTCATTTCCCAAATTTATTTTCTCCACTTCCTCCACAGGGATATTATCAACTTTAACCTCTTTCTTGGAATCCTTGACATCAAACATCTTCTCTAGTGCCACAAGACCTTTTGGGATTTTGTTATTTTTGATTTGGATCAGTTCTTCTCCAAACAAATTTTATCTTCCATCCACTATTTCAACATGGGCATTAAAATCAATAAACTGAGCTTCATATTTTTCTTCACATGTTAGAAATTTGATGATATCTCTTTCATCCTCAAAAACTTGCCAATTGTGAATGTTATCAGGAACTACAGGTCTTGTCTTAATTTCTACTTGTGTGATGCCTTCATAAGGGATATCATTATGCTTAACTGCTAGGTTGGCCATAAAATCTACAAGAATATTATCAGACCTTTCCACCCAAGTTATAGAAAAAGCATCAAAATGCTCCAAGGAATCCCAAATCTCATTTCTATACTTCTTTAGTCTATAATTCTTAGTAATAAACCTATTCCTAATTTGAGATATTATCAATTCAGAACCACCATAGATAGATAAAAGTTTAATACCGTGTTTTTTTTCTATTCTTAGACCTAATAATACAGCTTCGTACTCTGCAACACTATTGGTACAATCAAATGCTAATAGAAAAGAATATTTAAAAGATTTCCCATTTGGTGAAATAAAAACCACTCCTGCCCCATTACCCTCTTTACAACATGAACCATCAAAAAACATTTTCCAAATAAGATCATTATTTTCTCTTGCATATATTTCAATAGGATTGATGTTTTGAATACTATCTTTATGAATACTTACCTTAAATTTATCCATATCGGTGTGACAAAAGCATGTGGCCAAGCTTGGATCAATCTCTTCAATAATATGAGCAGATCTTGGTTCTCTGTCAATTCTCACTTTCCTTCCATTCACTGGGGTAGAAGCATAAGACAAATCCAATTGAACGTTACCACCTACTAAATTAGACCATTGTCTAGATAACAACATTCCATAATTAGGTGGAACTTCTACTATAGTAATATCAATTTTATAAGATTTTTCAGGACATTCAGGAAATTTAAATTCAACTTCTTTCATTATTCCTACAACAAGGACAGATCTATTTTCCATTGCATAAAATTTCCCATATGTAGTGTCAACATTCATTCCTAAACCTTTCATAACTTCATGCGGCATAATATTTACCGTTGTCCCTGAATCAATCATGTAGTTTCTTACCAACTTATTATTTATCATCAAAGTCAGAAAAAATGGATCAACTTGAGAAGAATCTCTATTAATAGTAGTTCCTAAATATATGACTGGTGGTTCATGATTCTCTTTTTTCCTCTTACTTTCTTCCCTAGTGTCCTTAACATCTGATAAAATTTTAATAGTTTCATTTTTGTAATCAGGAAACTTCATAAGTTCAAATAAGGGGACAAAAAATTTTACCTAAGCCAAAGCTTGAGACATGAATGTAATGGAAATACAAAATTGTTTACCATGATTTTTCTCGTCCATTGGCTTTATGATCTTTGGGGATTTCATTGGTTCATCCTGCTTCTGTAGATTTTTTTTCTTCTTCTTTTTATTCTTGTCTTCAACCCTGAATATCCCTGATGCTTGCCCTTCCTCTAGATTAACTATTTGGTTTCTTAGGTAATATGTGCTACGGGCTTGTTCCAATGATTCTATTGTATATGCCTCTCTTTCTTCTTTATTCATCCCTTTGGTTTCAATGCTCTCATCATCATCTGAAAAAACTTGTTGATACCCCATTTTCCTATAATCTTCATTTGGCACATAACCCTCTTCAAAATCATCACTATCCTCTGCCCAAAATGGGCTAGATGAAAAGGTATTTATCATAGGCCTTTCCTCACCCTTCCCATATCCTTCTTGTAGGATTTTTTGTGCTATAAGACACTGCTCTTGAGGTTGAGGCAATCTGAAAATGTTACACCAAGAATCATTATCAACAAAGTGGTTATTTCTCTTCAATGGGTCAGGGGTGTCCATCAGCTTCTTTACTGGTCTTCTATCCTTCCATTCAGTGTGATAAGGCATATCTTGTAACCTATATCTATCACTCTTCCCAAAAGGTCTCTCATTTTTATTTGATTGGAAATAGCCTTTATTTGATTGCATATTCTTAACCAAACTTATTAACTCATCCATTTTGTCCACCTCTTTTATCTGTTTTGGGACTTTAGGGTCAAAAAGTTTGGTATCATTTCTTTTATCCACTCTTTCAGCAGCTATCCTATTACTTTCAATGGTTAAGGCAATTTTGAAAGCCTAATGAATTTTTGTTGGGTTATGAGATCTTATCTCATAGTGTGTCTTTGTATCAAAAGTTGTCAAGTAAAGTTATCAAAAATGAATCAACAGGCTGAATATCTTTTGGGATCTTATTTAACACCCTATTAAACCTTTTATTGAATTCCTTTATACTTTCATTTTAATTTTTCTTTATAGAATTCAACTCGTGAGAAGAAAAAGATGGATCATTATGATCCCCAAATTCTTCCAAAAATTGATTCACAAAACTTTGCCAAAAAACAATAGATCTATCTTGTAAATTTCTATACCACTCATCTGCATCATCCTTAAGAGACTGCACAAAAACCTTCATTAGCACATCTTCATAATTTACTTCAAATTCATCTAGGACATTTTTTATATTAATAACATGTTGTTCTGCAGATTGTAACCCATCACCAGTAAATTTTGGAATTGCAAATTTTAGATCTTTAGATATGTTGTCAGGATAACAAACAATACCAGATAAATCTAATTGTCGATACCTTTCATTTACCAAGGGAGTTCTGAAATTTACTTGATTTCTGATCTAATTATACATTTGGATACCTCCATTCTGACAATTATTATTATTTCTTTGATATTGATTTATTTGATTCACCATTCGCTGACCACCTTGATTATTTGCCCAATATTCATTTTAGTTTTTTTTATTATTTTGATTAAATTGTTGATGACTCCCACTATCCCGTGGTGATGCATCATATCATTGATTACCATGCTTGAATTCAAGATTATCTAGCTGGTCATATTTATCACATATATCACTCCACTCCCCCTGTGTACACTACAAATTGTATTCATTTTGATGTTTTTGGTGATTTATATGTTGTGTGTGACTATGTGCCTGATAGCATTTTTGGCTTACATGTGCCCTCCCAACAAATAAGGGATCAGTCTGATCATTACATGGAATGTGATCAACATCTCTTTGCCTCTGATTATCCAAACGTTCTATTCTGCCACCCTTATCACTATGCATATTGTTTTCATTGTCTTTTTTAATAATTGACTGCGCGTGATACTTATATTCACCATGTTGTTGTGTTAACTTATCACACTGCTGCGTGATCTCCCTCTAGGCCCGTGCGCAGTTATTATTTCTCATTTCCCCTTGTGTGCAACCTCCATATTGCTGCATAACATAATAGGAGGGTTGTGTGGGGTCTTTTATATTCTTTTTCTCACCTTGCATGAGTCTATAATCAAGTTGCTGATGTTGCACGTGATACCCATGGTGCTACGTGGGATACTCCCTCTGGACCCGCGTGCAATCACTACCTCCCACTTTTTCTTGTGTGCAAACTTCATGATGTTGCATTGGATAACAACAATGTTGCATGGTCCTTTTGTGCTGCTAAGGATTACTTTGGGTCTACTCATGGTCTTCAATGGGTTGTGTAGGATAGTATACATGTTGCATGGCCTTTTTTACTGCTGAGGATAATCTTTGATATTATTTTGGGGTTGCGCATGGTCTTCAAAATGTTGGCCTCCATAATAGTGATGGATATTATTTTGGGAATTATGCTCTCCTTGTTGGCCTTGTGTGCATCTCCCATATTGGTGCATGGAATCTCTTCTGGGCAGCGTGTAGTTTTCTTGCACATAATCTTTGCAAGGTTGTAAATAGTTTCTTTTTCCCCAACTATTTTTTTTTAATGTTTAAATAAATTCCACCATTGTTTCGCTGTGATTTGAAACCTACTCCAGTATTTGTATCCAACAATGGCTTGTCATGTGTATTTTTCAAAATAGGCTCATCATCCTTCTTATGTGGAGGAGTATATTTTAATGCTTTGTCACTTTGGTTTGTTCCTTCTCTCCCAACTATCTCTCTTTCATTTTTTGATCTTGATCCTCTTATAGTCTATGGAGGATTAATAATTTCATCTTTGCACAGTCCAAAACATTCTAGAATATCGATTGGCTACTTCCTGAATTTCTTTGTGAATCTCTTCTTATCCGGGATAAGTTCAGCGGATTCTCAGATTACTTGTTGTATTCAGATATCAACCTCATCGGCTTCCTCCTCATTTTGGTAATTGCACTAATTTGCATTTGAATAGAAAGGATTTATATTACTTTTGTCACTGCTTTGACTACTTCTATTATGCTGAGGATCTTCATTCTCATATTGTCTATCCAAAGATTGTTTAAAACCCATAGGTGTCATCTCTGGATCTGGATTTTTAAGTTTCCTTGGTCAAGTCTTGAAATCTAACTCAATATGGTTGTTTGTTGCTTTGTGTAGAGATCTTCTTCCCCGCATGTATGTTATCACCTTTCAATTCTTACTGAAACTAATTTGTAGAGTTGCCACCACACTTTTGCATGGAATAATATAACTATTCTGAGCACTTACTTCCCAGTAAATTCCTGCCAAACTATCATGATTTATAATCGTAACCAGAGATTTTGAAAATGTCTTTTACAAATAAAGTCCCCAGCAGAGTCGCCAATTTGTTGGGGCTCAAAAATGATGGATCTGATATCTGATCGTTTTCACCAAATAATGAATTCAACCATGATCGTGATTTGAATCCCTATAATTTAGGTTAGTAAACCAAGGTTGGTAGGCCCAAATCTAAAACTTTTAATTAATCTAAATTATGCAATTTTCTCAAAAGATTAATAATTAACAATATATGAACTTACAACAAAATATAATTATCAAAACATATAATAGTATAGTGATATAAAAATGAATTTAATATTAATAAGGTTTAAAATATAATGTTGAAAGAACAATGTTAACAAATAATAAGACTAGTGCCTAATTAATATGTGGGCTAAAGAGTCAAGAATGTTTCCAGTCCTATGTACAATTCAGAGACAATTTTATAGTAACTTGTTACAGACAGAACAAGACCATCATTTCACAGGCTTCTACTTGAGATATGATACAATTTTAAAATTTCAGGTTATTCCAATTGAATTTAACTCAATTACAGAGACCAATTGAATAGAAGCAAGTGAAATAAATACAACCTTCTACTAATTATTCAAACTTCAAACTAAAATAGAATTATGAAATCAAGAGAATAGAACACAATGAAATAATCTATTGCTAGATAAATCTGAAGGCTAACTGGAAACAATAAAACTTATAACATTAAGAAAATAAGAAAAGGCACTTATATTTTATTTATTAATTGAAAGTTGGTACATCAGAATTCAACATTGCAGTAGTGAGTTCAATTTCTACATAGAGTTTTTCCCCAAAAAAAATTTTATCTAATGTTTGAAAGTTAAATGACCTAATGTTTATATCTATTTCAAAAGTTTCTCCTGAAAGGACATACCCTTCATAAATACCTAATCCCTAAAACTACCCCCAAATAATTACAATAATTTAATTATATATATGGTTTAAGGGAATAAAACATTTCCCGCATAGAATTTGTCACGTCATTGGATAATTTGCTTGATTGTCATCACCTATTTATGAAATAAAAGTCCTCCACACCAAATCCAAAATTAGATAACTTTTAATAAATTTTAATTTAGGGTTCATTATAATTTAACAATGTTTTCAAATCTCTGAAATGATCCCTATATTAAAATTTATTAATTGTAATAATTAATAAGATATCAAAATAAAACACCAAGAAAGCCATAACATATGAACATTTGTTGTAATGCCTATAAATGTCCTTTGATAAAATAAGCAAAGTACCAATAAGATTTAAAGTTATTATCAAAGGTACACTCTTTTCAATTACCAAAGCACAGAAATCCTATTAATAAGACAAACCCTAAAATCCATTTATATACAACAACATATTAATAGGAAAGGATAATATAATTTTATATTTTAATTGAATTTTGATTTTTAGATTTTAAAAATAATACATTTCCCTCATAAAATATCTTTCAAAATATGAAACAATATTTGCCTCATATAGATATAAGTATATTCCTAAAATCTAGGGTACAATAATTGTCAACATTACAATTCACCCTAGAAAAAAGATAATACTTACCCTAAAATGATAACTCAAATAACTTACATAGAGTAATGTGAAATATTTAAATATTTTGAAAACCTAAAACTTTGCCAAAAAATATTAAATGATTTTATTTTCAGCAATATTTAAATAATTTAAAACAAATAAATATAGTAACACATTTCAAAATTATTTACCCTATTAAGATATTTCACATTTGTAATTTAGGGAAAATTAAAGTAATAGTAAAAGAAAGATATTATGTTTTATGAAAATCCAAACGTAATCTTAATGTAAAATCTTTTAATAACACATAATATAAAAGTAATGAGATAATATGGTTTTCTTTAACACATAACTCAAAGAAAACACTTAGACTAGCTGGTTAGAGGGGGTGGGTAGGTAGGTAGGAAAAAGGGGTGGCTTGAGAGATCGAGTGTTCAACTCCTGATCGCCACCCCTTTTTCCCCATATACCTATTATTCCCTTTTAATTTATTTTTATTTCAAACATATTTATGCCTTTAATCCATTAAAATATAATATTTAAATTTTCTCACATATTTTAACAAGGAAATAAATATAAAAATTGTAACAATAATAACCACTTCCCTGGGAAATTTGTGTGAATTTGGGGCTGAATTTTTAGGTGTCAACACCACCTTGTACGAATCCTTTGTTGATGTGAGTCAGATCCAAGCTATGCCACCTCACAACAATGCCACAGGAATGCCACAAATCTAGAACCTTAGATCGAAGCTACTACAAGATCTAAACCTTTCACTCTGATACCACTTGATGTAGTCAGGGAAGGATAAATCCCCAAAGGAGACATCCTACCTTGCAGCAAGAGTTAACACAGTGGGAATAACAAAAAACAACAAGCTTTGAACAAAAATAATAGATTTATTCATCATAATTTATTCATACATGTTGGGTTGTAAGGCCTTCCTAGTTACAACCACATACAAAGAAACTCAACTCAGAATCTACATTTTGATCTACTACATCTTAGAACGATCATCCCTTTGGATGCTACTCTCTTCTAAGATTTGATGAGTACAAAATACAAAAAGGGAAAATGATGATATGTACATTCATTCATTCAAAAGGTAAATATGTATATGTATATTCATATAAGAAAATGATATGTATAAGGAAAGACATCATATGTACAGATATACCGGCATATACATAGGGGGAGTCATTAAATGACTAAGAATTATATATGTTGTATATATTTAACATTTTGTTAGTATTTTGTGCATATCAGTTTTTTATATTAATGAATGATTGCATCATCTATTTATAGATGGATTGACTTCATCAAGTTTTGATAAAAACAATGTTAACTCTAAGATCAGGATTACAACTTGTACCTAGATTTCCTAGTCTATTTGTTTTAAATTAGTTAGACTGATTAAAGCACTTACATTCATGTATCTTGTCCCTAAAGAAATGGATTTAAAATAATTAAATATCCTATAAATAGAATACACTTGCTTTATCTGACGTGAAATTTAGATCCACTTTTGCGGGCTACAACTGACTTTCGGTTCTGTCTGTCGATCATGCTTGACTGTCCTTCAGTTTGGTTCTATCAGTTGCACTGTATCTGTCTTGTCAGTCATCATTGTAACTTGCATATCGGGTTCCTCTATCGGGTTCCACTTTATCTTTCTTCTTTGGATTTTGGTTTACACACTAACTTGTGTCATCATTTCTCTTTGCACTTAGTCATCTTTGGTGATCTCTTAGTATCTGATCTTCAGTTTGCTCAGTCCTATCTTTCAGTGTATGCTTACCAAAAGTGTTGTTTGTATACTAATGGAAAATTAATTTCATCAATATCCCCCTTTGACATTAGTATCAAAAATAGATATGTGCAAAATACTAACAAAATGTTAAGTATATACAACATATATAATCCTTAGTCATTTAATGACTCCCCCTATGTATATACTGGTATATCTGTACATATGATGCCTTTCCTTATACATATCATTTTCTCATATGAATATACATATGCATATTTACCTTTTTCCCATCTGAATGAATGAATGTACATATCATCATTTTCCCTTTTTGTATTTTGTACTCATCATTTTCCCCCTTTTTTGACATTAAGGGCAAAGGTCTTTACCTTAGAGCTTATCAAAAATATGGGAATGTGAAGACTTCATGTCTTCCATCATTTTCTCCCACTGTTCTTTGAGGTTCTCCAGAGCCATGTGCTTGAGTGTGATCTTTGAATGCATGTTGTAGATGTTGTCGGCTATAGACATCTCGGGAGTTGCAATTAGTTGCCTTGTTGAACTGATATGTTATTGGAGCAGTGTAAGATTTGGCAAAAGTTGAGCTTGGATCTTGGTTACTTCTTCCAGGCTAAAGTGTGTCTCTGCCTCCCACAGCTCTTGCCTTAACCATTTAATCTCTATGATTTTATCATAATGAAGTTTGACTGCATTGACTCCATCAGTGGTTAAGCTTTGTGCACTATTTGCTAGATCTGTATCTAGATTTGCAATATTGTCACTATTCTACTTAGTGAACTTTTCTAATGTGCTCAATTTTTGAATTAAGGCTATAGCTTCAGATATGATTGGATCCAATTCAAATATTAATTTTTATAGCTTTACCTTATTTACCGCCACTTCTTGTCTAATGTTCTCTATGAGCTTTTGTTGGTAATTCATCTCGGCTTTCTCCTATATTTCCTTCTCAGCATCAATGTTCTAAGTTGTAATTGTGTCGATGAGGATAGCTAATTGATCAAGTATTGGCTTTCTTTGATCAATATCAACATTAGGCACTATTTGATGTAGTATGTCTCGTGTTGTCTCCAATACTATGGAGTCCATGTGTTGTTTCTTCAGCTTTTCTTGCAATGCCTTCCTTTGGCATATCTCTCCATATTCCTGTAATGCTTCAAAGTCAAGTGTAGAGGGGTCACATTTTGGTATTTCTATGAGTTCATCCAGGGTGACCTCTAACTTGTTCTTCTTTTATTTCTTCTTCTTCTTCTATGACTCAGTAGAATGTAAAATCATTGCCAATTTCTCGGCCTTTTCCTGTTGTGCTTGATGAAGTGACCTGTTGTGCTTCTTTATGTTTCTTTTCATCGGTTTCAGCTCACCGAGTGTCTGCAGACATCTCCACATTCACCTTAACATCATCAGTAGTAGTCTTGTCAGTTTCCTCAGGAGTACCATATTTTGGTTTGTCTCCTTCATTGGTGTCCTTTGCTTCATTAGTCTTGGTTTTTGCATTCTTGTCTTGAGTATCTACATCCTTTTCCTTATCTCCTCCAGTAACTTTATTAGTGTCAATTACATCTTGAGTATCTCTGATGTCTTACTGACCATCGATGTTATCCTTGTGTGCTTCTTCTCCTGCATCCTTTGGATTATCCTTCTCTGGTGACTTGCTTGTTTCCAGGAGGATATTGATAGCTTGTATCAATATTGGCATATTTCCTGGAATGTTCACCTGTACAGTATCAACTGTTGTGTCCTACTCATCAGTTTTTTCATTTTCAACAGTGACATCTTCATCCTTATTCACTTCCTCTATTGGGTCATCGGTAATGTCAATGACAATAGTATCCACAATGTTGTCATTTAAGGTGTCTTCCCATGTTTTATCTGCAACATCTACAGTCTTGTTGCCTATTGCATCATCTTCTTCTTTAGCTAACTCAATAGATGTGTCATCTTGAGTTGCCTTGTCAACATCTTGTTGTTGAAGGTCTTTGTTGGGCCTTTCATCCTTAGTAGGTCTGTTCATAATCTTGCACGATTTCTTATGGCTCTCCTTCTCAAGTTCTATAAGCTTTCCTTCAAGGAGTTTGTATGCTCTCAGCTTTGGTGAGAACTCCTTTTTATACTTTTCCATCATCTCATCAATTTCAACCTTCTTTGATTCAGGTGGCATTAGAGAAACAAGTACTCTCTCTCTTATCTCTTTCTCATTTTTCAATGCAAATTTCCAATGGGAGTATAATCTATCCAAGAGTTCCCTTGGTACATAGCTACCTTCAAATTGTACTAATACATATTTGAAGTTGTACATTTTTTGTTTTATCGATAGGTTTCGGTATCATTGACAACTTGTTCATTTGCTTGTTTATCGACGAGGCTTGTTTCATACTTAGCAACTTTGATTTCAACCGACGCTTCTCAGTAAATGTAGGCAATCTCAGCTTTGAGTGTATACCAACAGGTTTCAGTATATATGCTCGAAATCATAGTTATCACAGATTGTAACAAGTAATACCATGATGCATCTTCCTTATGCTAATTTGGCATTTAATCAATACATATTATGGAACTGATGTAAATTAATTACTTGAGTAATGTAGTTCCATACTTACTTGTTTTTCTTAGGTAGGGATGGTGATGTCATCAGATCCATTGGATGGTGTGTCACCATTTGTATTGCTCGGTCCAGCTTCATCATTGCTTGAATCTTTTCCCCACATTTTGTCTCTTTCCCTCTGGATATCTTCAATGGTATTTCCATTGGGACATGTGCTTGTCTCTATCATTCGGTCTCTATAGTCTTTCTTGAGATTATCAACTTTATGAAAGTGTAAGCATGCCATTCTGGGGTTAGTCCAGCCTCTAGAAATTTTAGTCCACTATCTCATATAGTTTGTAGAAATCTGACCATATCTTCCACATGTTGTACAATCTTTCTAAGTATTGTAGTCCCATACATACTTATTACCGACTCTCTTCGGTTGATAGGGAGTTTCTTGACCTTTTGGCTTCCATGATTGCCTTTTCTTTTTCCAGCATTCAAGAGTTATGTGCCCATTAATTTTGCATGTAGGACAATATTTGTCCATGTAGGTTTCCTTCTTTGGTTGGTTCATCTCAAACTTACATTCATATGTTTTATGTCCTTTCTTGTTACATTTATAACAGAATCCTATGAATGAAGATGTAGATTTAGGAATACCTTTCATTCTGACTCTGCATACATTTGATGTATGGCCTTGCTTTCCATAGTGATTGCATGTAAGCTTTCTTTGTCTCAGATTTTCATAGACATTCTTTGGATCAGATTGATTTGATGATTCTCCATTCTTGGTAAAGCGTAGACCATTGTTGGTGTTGACTCTTTGTTGTCCTTCAAGAAAATAATCCATTCTTTTATTGCTTTCTTAAGCTTTCTTGATGATTTAATTATGTTGTTTTTGAATTCTTATTTCATGTTTCAACTTTTCATTCTCATCCCTCAGTTCACCGATAGCTTCTATTCTTTCAATGAGTTCAACATTTAATTTGTTTGCCTCTTGACTCATAAGAATAATCTGATTTGTAATCTCATGGTGATTCTCTGTAAGTCTGTGTATTTCAGACTCTTTTAAAAAATAATGAATAGATGATGTGAAGAGAGAGGAGAACATGAATGAAGCATACGAGCACATCTATGGATTAGATTGAGAGTTTCAATAACAGGGACAGCAAAAGGTGAATTTGGTTAGCAAGAACCAAGAACAGAGCATACCGAGAATCAGATGTATTAATCAATCACAATTAGGTGATAATCTTTTTATGTAAACTAAATAGGATCTATATCAGCAATAGGATATTGGATTTACCAGGTCAATTTTTAATTTTCTATCATTCTAAGATGTGGAGAAAAGTGTAAAAATCCTTTCAAGGAAGGTGGATTTAATAGTCCAACAACAAATCTCTTAACCGAGTACACACTCAACAATGTTGTTAAAGCTCTTAATAGAGTAGAATTTAACAGGTCTCCACCGATACTCTTAATAGGGTAGATCATCAGAAGTGATCAAATTGTAAGCCTTAACTGGCCCCTTCCAATTTGTAGATAGTGAATATTTTGTGGGTGTCATCCCCACCGTAGTTTTTACTTCCTCACAGGATTTTTCTGCAATATCATATCTTGTGTTATGTGTCAATTTACTTTCATGAATGTGTCTATGAATGTTCACGTGTATGTTAATGTTATGAATTGATATAACTCACATCAAGATAGTATGAATCATATTGAATGGATATACAATTGATTACAAAGGTTAATTGATAAAAGGGATACAAAAGTTTTAGAGGTATTGATTTACCCCTCCCCTCTTAGTACATACTTCCCATTAATCCCAACAAGATCTCCATTAGATTACCTATTATAATTGAAGGCCCTAAATTTATACATAGCCACTAACAAGTCGGCCTAACAAACTATTACATATCCCAAGACAAACATATTAGACCAGGTTGGCCTAATCCTCCTTTAAATGTAACATTTAATTATTTTACAAGGATCAATCTAACACCCAAGTTGGTGAAACCTAGATCCTTCCATAAAATCATGTCATTCAGCTCTAATGGCCAGAAACACCGATCGTAGTCTCCAACAATCAACCAGTAAACTCACAGAACCAGTGTCATGAAGAACAAGAACAAACTGAAAGAGAATCAATAGGATATCTCAAATCATGCCACTTCAAGAAGCATGATCATAGAATTTGACTCTATGAATAGAAATGAACAAACCCTTTTCATATCTCCTACCAAACACCTCCACGGCTAGACCAATCATAGAATCTTAGAAATTTGCTTGGAACCAAAAACTTCTTTTTAAACCCTATCATTGAATCCATCATAACTCAAGCACAGTAACTCCAAATGAGTTTTGATCATAGTAAAAGCGTCCCAATGACTCCATAAACACCATATCATGACCACACCCATAGAGATCAACAAAACTCCATTGAGACAATAATCACCTAACCAGTGACCAAGAACATAAAACAAAAACAAAACTGGTAACAAAGGCCCACTAGTAAACAAATGTTTTTTTGGATGATGCAAGATTACCAAGGACCCAAGATTCTCTAGAATCATAAGATGATACCATTCCACCTCAAGAACAAAGTACCCCTCATAGTCCTATATCTTATCCACCTCCTAAGAAAGACCAGGATATCCCTTCCACCATTTCCAATAAGCCTATTGAAAATCAAGATCACAACATCCCTTCCACTTTATCCAATGGTTATTTTTCATGTCAAGATCAAATTATCCCACCATCTCCTCTTCATGAACCTTCATTTCTACCTCAAGAAACCACTATTTCTCCTAATTCCCCCCATGATACCAATTTTTATCACACTCGTATTGTTCTTATCAAAGTTACTGAGAGACCCCTTGATATAAAGACAAATATTAAAGGTCGTGGCTTTTCCTACATGAATCAAACTCAAGGTGTTGGTATCCCCCATAAGTCCTATGTTCCCCCATATAAATCCAAACATACACCTCCCCCATCCTCCAAATACATTTTGGGTCCATATGTCTCAAAACTAAAGCCTTCAAACCTTCCATATATCTTGGGTCCTTATATCCCCCGTTAACCATACCAAACTATTCTAGCTCAATATCCACCTACCCTATCAAAAATCAAGGTAAAAAAGGCACACATACTTGAGTAATTTTCAGTTGCCTATCCATATGAACCCTCCATATAATTCCTATCCATCCATTAATCCCACCACCTTTGGAAACAATTTGGATGTCAAACATGAAAAACATAAATCCAAGAATCCACATATGTACAAAGATCAAAGTGTCCAATCTAATCAACATGTGAATGAAAAGAAAAAATAAATATTCAAAATGCTGCAAAGTTCCACCAAGAAAAAAGAAGAATCAAAGAAAATGTGGGTTCCTTAATCTCTCATTGAAGAAATATGTTTTGACTCATCACAAAGTTAATCAAAATCAAAGACTATGTGGATTCACAAGTGTCTCTTACAAGACTTGCATGCAAAATAAAAATCAAAGTTGATATTCAAGCTTCCAAAGGCTTACACTACACATCCACTCAAAAAAAATTCATATTCCAAGTCTATTTTGGGTCCCTATGTCCCAAAATTAATTACCTTAGATACTTCATCACCTTTCCATCCATTTTGGGTCCTTGTGTCCCAAAATCCACATTCTTTCCTCCATCAAAATCTCAAGCTTCACAATCCATTTTCCCTCCATCATTCCACCACCCAGATTCAAAGTGTACTTTGATGTTGATCTTTTCAATACTTCCATCTACCCTACATGAACCTTTCAATTCTCATCCATTATCCAGCACCTAATTTCCATCCTTCCATCCCCCATATCCTATTTGTAGCATAAAAACCTTAACCACCATATATCTTTATCTTCCATATCCCCCCCTTAACATCACCATACCAACATCTTTGAACATAACAGTGATCTCCATGGTCTATGATAGCATATCTTTTAAAGGGGTATTATCTAGAGAGTAAGATGTCTGAATTCCTCCATTTCCTATCACACATTCACTATCTTCCAAAAAAATTTTAAAAAAAAAAAACTAAAAAGGAAAAAAGGAAAAAGAAAAAAGTAAAGAGAAACAATGTCCTATGGTGAAAACCACTTCTTGTGGAACCTTGGGAAAGTACCATGATGAAAACTTGGAAAATAGGTGTCATGTATATTCCACCCTCTTGTACTCTACACAAGGGGGCAAGTTTCATCCATGCCATCTTATCCATCATATCATCCATTATCCATAATACCCTCAACATCCATTATCTGTGATTTATCTTGTCTACACACATATTCCCTTTTCCACCATTGATCTTTACATGGTTAAACATATCCATGAGCCTCATGTATCCTATATATTTATCCTTATTTATGATCTTCAACCAATATCCCTTATCCTTTCCATTTAGCTTATTTGCTTGTTTCCTTCATTGTCCCTTATCATGTTCTTCCTTATCCTAACCATTCCTAAGCATTCCCATAGCCATCCACCATGTCTTCCATCACCCCTTATTATGATTGAGCTTAATCCTATTCATATATACCACATTATCTTGCACAAAATGAAGAACATAAATTTCAAAATAAATTCTTAAAAGCCTCTTGACATGTACACTCCTTTGGATGACACATGCCTTTCATTGCATCATGTCATTACCCTATATGCTATCTAAAAGCACACAAATAGCCTACATCACCATATCCCTTTTCCCTTAGCTTGGGTAATATTAACAAGATATTCTTGAGGATCACATTACATGTTTCCTCCATCATTTTCCTATCCATTCTAGTTCATTAGTGAATTCATCCACTCATAATTCCCTATGCTTTTTCTATAAATTAAGGGCAAGTAAATATGATCTATTGGAAAGCGACAATGAAAACAATTATTATTTTGTCATTGATGTCAAACCTTAACTGGTGAGACTATTGCTATCTGTTTGAGTACCATATCTATTGATTGATGAAGGCAAGGATAACAAGAAGACCAAGTGAAATGATTGAGTTATGGGAAATCACAAGGGTACTTGATCGGTTGGCAGATTGGAAAAGTAATGTGTTGTTTATCTTTCGATGACAGTTTACTGAGAATAGTTTATGTCAAGAAAATTTTGTGATGACCGAGCATAGTAAATTGTTGAGGAAACCAGTGATGACCGAGCGGAAGAACACAGTGTTGGCCGAGCAGTAGTATTTTAGTAATTGTTGAAATTTGAGATCTGTGGCCGACATAGTTGATTTTATTGGGATATGTAAAGTTAATTGAGGATAAGCATGATTGGTCCACACTATTTAAACGCACGGGTAACCATAATTAATGCATGGATCAAATATTTATTTATTGATTTCTTTGGAGAAATAAATTAAATGGAAAGATGGAAAGATCCTTTGGATCTGACCTAACCTAAAATCTACGATCTTGATTAAGCAGCAAAGATTGATTTTACCTAGATGAAGATGTATAAGATAACCTCAAGGGGTTATTCATGATGTGTAAGAATTGTATGCAAGAGGATTGCATAGTTAATTGACTGATTGGAATGATCTAGCAGAGAAGGATGAACAAAGAAGCAGAGAGCTGCGAGAGTGATTTCTTGATAGATTTCCAAGCAGATCTAAAGATTGAAAAGAGAATGGAGGCCACTCAGTGAATTATCATTAGAGCTTAATTGGATCTGGATTTGTAAAGTAAGTTGTATGTATCAGATCACACCTGCTGATTACTTTCTAACCATTCTATCAGTCAAAATTCTTTAACCAGGTTGACCTAACAGTCATTGTATAAATCCTTTGAGCAAGGTGACATTCAAGTGGAATGTTCTAAGTCCTCTAACAAGGCCACTTCTGACAGGGTGATTAAATCCTTTAACCAGGTCACATTTAGCAATGTGTTTTGTAACCTTTAATAGGGTTGGCTCCTAACAAAACTCACTTCAGAAGAGTGAAAACTTGATAGCATGTTATTGGTGGTTTTTCCCAAATTGGGTTTCCATGTTAAATACTGGTGTCAACTTGTGTGAATGTTTATGTTGTGTTTTAATGTTAATTTTCTGCAAGTTGATTACATTTGAACACTAAAACTACATATGAATGTTGTTGATTTATGTTATTGCTCCTGAGAAGATCTGAGTTGTTCAAAGTGGTATAAAGTTTAATTTGGTACATCTAGACCTGAGGATAATTGATTCACCCACCCCTCCCCCCTCTCAGTTATTCTGAATTCATTCTAACAATTGGTATAAGAGCTTTGGTCTCTTGAAAATAGTTTGAAGGTACTTAGAGAAAAAGATCAAGATGTATTAAAAGGAGGTACCAAATCTGAACAAAGATAATTTCCCTACATGGTAGAGTTTGATGAAATTGCATCTAGCTGGTATTGGTGATTCTTCTAAGCACTATGTTGAACATGATTATGCAGCCCCCACTAGACCTACCACAACTGCACAGTTAAGAGAAAAGAAGGAACACAATCAAGCAATGTTGGAGATTTCATAAACTATCATGAGTTTGAAGACATAAAGAACTGTACCAATGCAAATCAGATGTGGGATTCTCTTGCAACCATCTATGGAGGAGATACAAATGTGTTGAGAGCCAAATCTAAAAGTTTAAGAGGTAAGTTTGATGAAATGAAAATGCAAGAAGGAGAAAATATAGTTCAATATTATGGTAGGATAAAGGAAGTTGTAAATGCTATTAGAGGAGCTAAGGGAACCATTGATGATAACACCATTATGATAAATTTATTGAGAACACTTCTTCTTGTATATGCTATTAGAGCCTCTGCATTTCAAGAGTTAAGATGTACTCCTAATAATAATTTGACTTTGGAAGGTCTGGTAGGTAGACTTACTACATTTGAGATGTCAAATTTTGATAACTACACTCCACAAGCTATTGAATCTGCATTCATATCCCAGTTGGTCCTTAACAAATCAAAAAAAGGAAAGAAATGTGTGAGCAGTGACAACGACACCACAGATGATGATCTGGAAGAACTTGAGGTACTCATGGAAAAAAGACTATCTAGAGGAAAAGGAAAATACAAAGGTAAACTTCCTATCATTTTTTTTTCATGTAACAAAGTTGGTCATATTGCTGCTAGATGTCTTGATAAGAATGACAAAGATGAAAGAAGAGATAGCAAGTACAAAGACAAAAATGATGACTGAGACTTCAAAAAGTATAAATATTACAAATACAAAGGTAAGAAATCTTGTTATATAGCTGAAGAAGCTTCCGGCAGTGAAATTGACAATTTTGATGAAAATGATATAGAAGTTGTGTATGTTGCTATGAAAGATGATTCTGATGATGATGAGAAAATTGCACTAATTTCTTATATGAGTAAAGGTGACCATTGGATTATTGACAGTGGTTGTTCCCATCACATGAGTGGTGATAAAGAGAAATTTGAAACCTTAGATCAGTGTAAGGGTGGTTATGCTAAATTTGGTAATGATGCACCATGTCTTGTTAAAGGGAAAGGTTCAATTAACCTGACTGACAAGATCATATGTGACAATGCATATTGGGTTGATGATCTTAATTATAATTTATTGAGTGTTGCACAGTTGAATACTTCTGGTTACAGAGTTGAATTCCATTACAAGAAAGCAAAGATCTATGATGCCACTGGAGAATTAGTTGGAAGTGGAGAACAAACAAAAGGTAACTTGTTCTATCTGGACTTAGCTGATGAGATATGCTTGTTTGTACAATATAATGATGTTTGTTTATGCCATAAAAGGTTGTGTCATGCAAACTTTGATAACTTGGTAAGCATAAGCAAATTGAAAAAGGTTAGAGGGCTACCTAAGTTAAAGAAACCTGAAAATGCAATGTGTAAGCAATGTCAATTAGGAAAAATGACTAAATCTAGTTTCAAAAGAAAGACTCATACTTCTGAGGGAATTCTAGAATTGGTTCATACTAACCTTTGTGGCCCCGTTGGTGAGAAAAGTTACTGTGCAAATAGATACTTTATTCTATTTATTGATGATTAAGAAAGAATGATGATTGTTATGTTTCTTAAAGAAAAATCTGATGCATTCCAGTTATTTAAGTGGTACTTAGCAAAAGTTGAAAAGGAGACAGGTAAAATCCTGAAATGTTTAAGATCTAACAGAGGAGGCAATTTTATTTCTAATGAGTTTAATAGGTTCTACAATGACCGAGGGATAAAAATACAAATGTCCACGCCTAGGACACCACCACAGAATGGTATTGTTGAGAGAAGAAACAGATCTATCATGAATTGTGCCAGAACACTGATGATGGAGAAAAATGTTGCACAAAAATATTGGAGAGAAGCTATAAGTACAGAAGTCTATACCCTGAATAGAGTACAAGTCAAGAAAGGTACTAATGCTACACCTTATGAGCTATGATATGGGTATGCACCCAATGTAAGATATTTCAAAGTTTTTGGAAGTAAATGTTTCATACTAAAGGATAAAAGAAATGGAAAACTTGATGCTAAAGGTAAGGAAGGAATATTCCTTGGTTATTCAACTAAAAGTAAAGCCTACAAGTGTTTGAAATCTAAAACTAAAAAAATCATGGAAAGTGCAAATGTTAGAATTGATGAATATGCAGAAAGAAATGAAGTTGAAAGCACACAGGAGCCTAAAAGTTACAAATCATTTGTCTATATGGATGAGGAAGATTCTAGTGAATTACCTGAACCTGAGAAAGAGGTTGTTGAGCAACAGCTAGCACCTGTTGAGTCATAGAATGAAGCTATCAGGCAACAGGAGGTAATTGTCAAGATATCTGATGGAGATGTCGAGTCACAGAATCAAGTTGAATTGAATGTGAATGATCAATCTAAAGCAGAAAAAGAACCTGCTTTAGCAAAGTATGTAAGGAGGCACCATAAACCTGATTAAATCATAGGATCAAATAATTTTGTAGTTATGACAAGAAGCAAGTTGAGAGAAGATACATGCTTGTTATGTGATTTTGAGCCTAAAATAGTAAAAGATGCCTTAGATAATGAAGATTGGATACAAGCCATGAATGAAGAAATTTAACAAATTGAGAAGAATAAGACTTGGACACTTGTACCTAGGCCGAATGACAAAAATGTAATTGGTACTAAGTGGGTATTCATAAATAAGCTAGATGAACATGGATAGGTAACAAGAAACAAAGCTAGACTGGTATGCAAGGGTTATGCACAAGAGGAAGGAATTGATTATGGAGAAATATTCATCCCAGTTGCAAGATTGGAAGGAGTAAGAACCTTACTTGCATATGCAGCCTGCAAAGGTTTTAAATTATATCAAATGGATGTAAAGTCAGCATTCCTAAATGGGATAGTAGAAGAAGAAGTTTACATTGAACAAGCTAGTGGATTTGTTGATCCAAGCAAGAGGAACATGGTTTGCAGACTACACAAGGCACTACCAATGACAACAACAAATTGTATTTGAAGACAGAGCAAAGTAAAGGTACTTTATTGGCTGAAATTTTTATTGATGACATTATATTTAGTGGACAAGATATGTTATGCCAAGAATTTGCAAAAGAGATGCAAACTGAATTTGAGATGTGTATGTTTGGTGAGATAAAAAAATTTGTTGGCTTACAAATAAATCAGATGAGGAATGGTATCTATATTACTCAATCAAAATATGTCAAGGACATACTAAAAAATTTTGGAATGGAAGATTCAAAACCAGTGAGTACACCCGTGGCTACTGGACAGAAGTTAACAAAAAATGATGATACAAAAGAAGTGAATCAAACCCTTTATATGTCAATGATTTGAAATATGCAATATGTTGTGCAAATCAGACCTGATATTGCACTGGTTGTTGGTATTGTTGCAAGATTTTCTACCAATCCCAAGGAAACTCATATGATGGCACTAAAAATAATTCTGAGATATTTGAAAGGAACAGATGAATATGTTCTGTATTACAAAAAGAATGACAATTTTGAACTCAGAGTCTATACTAATTTTGATTGGGCTAGAAATTTGGATGATAGAAAAAGCACCATAGGTGGAGCATTTCTTTTAGGAAAAAGATTGGTTTCATGGACAAGCAAGAAATAGAATTGTACCTCACAATCCATAGCTGAAGCCGAGTATGTGGCAGCAGAATTTAATTGTTCTAATATTGTTTGGTTGAAGATACTACTAAAAGGTATGAAAGAGGAGATCACAGAACTAGTTGTCATATATTGTGATAACATGAGTGCCATTAATATTTCTAAGAACCATGTAATGCACTCTAAGACAAAGCATATAGCTATCAAGTATCATTACTTGAGGGAGCTAGTTTGGAAGAAGGAAGTGAGACTGGAATATGTGAATACTAAGGAATAGTTAGCAGACATATTTACAAAGGCACTACCCAAGGATGCTCATGAGTATCTGCAAGGTAAATTAGGGGTGATTCCCCTAATTGAGGCTAATTAGTTCAAAATGGTTTATTGCATCAAATGTTATATTTAGATTATTTGACACATTGATGCACAGGTAGTCACACTTTAGGATGTTGCATAAAGTTGTGAAAGACAGACAAGGATAGAAAAGAGGATCAGTCATAAGCAAGATGACAGGAACAGCATGATATAGAGTTTAGAATAGAAGAATCTGCATGATGAAGATGTCAACATCTTTGGCATTGTTGTCAAAGAGGGAGAAGTTTAGTGAAAGAGGGAGAGTTTACTATACATAGAGATAAAGGGAGAGTTTACTAAAAGAGGGAGTCTACAGATGAACATGAACACAAATAAAAAGATTTCAATGTGATTATAGGAACAGAGGGAGAAATGTTTTATAAGATGAGAATCAAAATGAAACTAAATACATTAATGAAGATTTGTTCATATCAAGGAACATAGGTAGAATTTTTGGATTGTATGGTAACTATGGTTGGAAAATTAATTTTTTAAAGTTTAGTGTTGCAATCAATGCTGAAGAGGGAGATTGTTGGAAAGCTACAATGGAAACAATTATTGTTTTGTCATTGATGGCAAACCTTAACTGGTGAGACTATTGCTATCTGTTTGAGTACCATATCTATTGATTGATGAAGGCAAGGATAACAAGAAGACCAAGTGAAATGGTTGAGTTATGGGAAATCACAAGGGTACTTGATCAGTTGGCACATTGGCAAAGTAATGTGTTGTTTATCTTTTGATGACAGTTTACTAAGAACAGTTTATGCCGAGTGAAGTTTGTGATGATCGAGCACCAGTAAATTACCGAGGAAACCAGTGATGACTGAGCGAAAGAACATAGTGTTGGCCGAGCAGCGGTATTTTAGTAATTGTTGAGATTTGAGATCTACGGCTGACATAGTTGATTTTATTGGGATATGTAAAGTTAATTGAGGATAAGCACGATTGGTCCACACGATTTAAATGCACGAGTAACCATAATTAATGCATGGATCAAATATTTATTTAGTGATTGCTTTAGAGAAATAAATTAAATCTAAAGATGGAAAGATCCATTGGATCTAACCTAACCTAAAATCTACGATCTTGATTAAGTGGTAAAGATTTATTTTACCTAGATGAAGAGGTATAAGATAACCTCAAGGATTTATTCATGATGTGTAAGAATTGTATGCAAGAGGATTGCATAGTTAATTGACTGATTGGCATGATCAAGCAGAGAGCTACGAGAGTGATTGCTTGACGGATTTCCAAGCAGATCTGAAGATTGAAAAGAGAATGGAGGCCACTCAATGAATTAGCATTAGAGTTGATTTGCAAAGTAAGTTGTATATATCAGATCACACCTTTTGATTACTTTCTAGCCATTGTATCAGTCAAAATCCTTTAACCAGGTTGACCTAACAGTCATTGTATAAATCCTTTGAGCAAGGTGACATTCAGGTGGAATGTTCTAAGTCCTCTAACAAGGCCACTCTTGATAGGGTGATTAAATCCTTTAACAAGGTCACATTTAGCAATGTTTTTTGTAACCTTTAACAAGGTTGGCTCCTAACAGAGCTCACTTTAGAAGAGTGAAAACTTGATAGCATGTTATTGGTGGTTTTTCCCAAATTGGGTTTCCACGTTAAATACTGGTGTCAACTTGTGTGAATTTTTATGTTGTTTTTTACTGTTAAGTTTCTTCAAGATGATTACATTTGAACAGTAAAACTACATATGAATTTTGTTGATTTATGTTATTGCTACTAAACATATCTGAGTTGTTCAAAGTTGTGTAAAGTTTAATTTGGTACATCTAGACCTGAGGATAACTGATTCACCCCCCCCTCCCAGTTATTCTAAATTCATTCTAACATGATCTTGGTGAAAATCTTTTTAAAAAATCATAAAATATTTAAAAATTAAAAAAAAAAAATCATTAAATCTTTAAAAATCCAAAAAAAACAAATGATCAAAAACTGCTATAAAACAAATAGATAAGCAAACGGTCCAAAAAAAAAAGAATCAAAACATCAGATGGTTAAACCATAAGATTAGAATATCAAGCATATCCCAAACGATCAAACATCAAATAAAAATCAAACTCAAACAATTATTGGATGATATTTTTTGTATTGTGATCTTATTACACTAGCATTCATTATTATAGGTTGTATCTTGTTTTTTTTTATTGATGTCATGTGTCATGAGTGCCTCCATGATTTCTCGACTACAAGAGAAAGGGCAGAGAATGATATTGTATTTGTCTGTTGTAATTAAGGATATTCTTAGTATTGTACAAACATGTCCAATGATATGAGCGACAAAGAATCATTGTAGGCATCATGAAAAAATATCCAAGGATATGGGCGATAAAGGACTGTTACGGATATCATAAGTTGTGCAAGAAAATGATTAACTCTTGTTTGTTTTACAAATCTTAATGATGATAAAAATCATAACAAAATATTTGGAAAAATATGACAATAGTCCCTTTGCATTACAATTAGGTTGTATTCATATTAAATTTAGATCTTTGCATCTAGTGGATTTTTCAAGGCTTGGAATCTTATCATTAAATATCTTTCTTATGATCAAGGTAGGAATTATCTAGTGTCTAATAAAGTATTTGTATACATCAATGATCTAAATCCCAAATGATTTAAGAAATGCACCTGTAGATGGCCCCATGCCAACCCGAAAAGCTATTGGTCTATTAGCTATTAGGTTCTTTGATAAACCAATCAATCATTTCACCAATTGGCCTTGTGCTAGCCTCAATCCATCCATCCAATCAATCAATATAATTATCTCATTTTATATTTCAATCAATCTCATTGAGTGCCTATCATTGACTTTCATCTATCATGAGGTCAAAAATCAACTTACCTCCACTTACTCACTAACACGATGTCAATCATCAAATATTTCCCTTATAATCTATCAAGAGATCTATCTCATCACACTTTGTCCAATCAATCTCTCAAGGAGGAATATAATATCCATCATCATCTTTACCATGTTATCTATAGGGCATCCATCAGGTATCAAAAGTAGATCAAGGTTCGGGGCATAAATTGACTTAAATCTTTTTTAAATTTGGGGCATCAAAAAAATCAATTGTTGAATCTGGAAAATCTATTTAGTATTTTCATCATCATCACAATAGGTAGAACATTCATCATAATTAGTGGGGCAACATCAATCAGGTCAAAAATCAACAAATCAACAAGAAGCAAAAAAAGAAGATTATTCTTTGAACCAACACATTGCTCGCACGTTGATTCAAAGAGGGAGAAAATGCATACACCTAAAATGGTCAAAGACAAGCATTAATTAAATTCAAGCAATTTAATTAATAAAATAAAATTTCTTTTGTTATATAGTTGAATTTAACATCTGACTATATAGTTTTCCTAAATTAATTAAATCTTCATCAATTAATTAATTCCCCATTCACAAATCAATTCCAACTCATTTATTCATAAAATTTCATGTCCCACATGGCTAAAGTAATTAATTCTTTTGAATTAATTAAATCTTAATATCTCTCACCAACCACAAAAGGACAAAATCAATTTCAAAAAATGAGACATGAGAAACAAGCTCACATGGATCACTAATAGCCTTTGTTATCTTAGCCACTCAATCTCAACATCAAATCTTGACCACTCATTCCTCAACCAATTGACTTGACCACGGTTGGAGATAACTCATGCCCAAGGCCTTGGGAAATCCTGTAAATAGTAAGCATTCTTTGTGCAAGTGATCCATCATCCATCATCATTTAGCAAGTACATCATGCTAGTATACATATCCATTCTCATATAGTAATTGCATAATACTATTTTAGCTTCATCAATTAGACTAAGGTCGTAATGGAGAAATGACTTTGCATCATATTAGTTTTATAATTTAGAGTATAATGTCATCTCATATCATAATTTTGTTTTCTAGGTTTTCACGTAAATCTAACTTGCAGTTGAGAGCATCCATCAAGTCCCCAGAACTAGAGAGCCATAGAATGCTCATGACGTCTTTCATTTCATTATTTTAGCTTGTTTTATATCTTGTTGATTTGAAAGCTCATACTAATGTTCTATGTAGGTTAGTAGTATTCAAATTACACACACCACCACCACTTAAATATTCTTTATTGCATTCTATCATTGTCATTATGGCTATCATATTAATATCTTTCTTGCGTCATCCATACACCACATTCCACTCTTTCATGTCATCTTGTGTTGGTGCTTAATACTGAGAGAAATTTCATTATTTGCATGGTCTTTAAGGATTGGAGAACAATGGAGTCAAGATTATCAATGTTTGTAAAGGTATAGTTAATTTATTTCATGTCCATACACTTGATTTAGAGCTCTATTGGTGTTGTTGATTTGTTTGCAGATTTTGGGTTTGTGTTTTGGTTAATTTAGAAGTTTAAAATAGTGATACAATTTAACATTCACATTTTGGCACATTTGATGGGACTCTAGTCCTATTTTATAATGATCTTTGAGGGTGTTTTAGTTTTTTTGTGGTTACAAGATGGATTTGCACATCAATACCCATTTTGATGCATTTGATGAATAATTTGGTGTGATTGAATTTTGTTTCAGCATATTTGATTCGTTAGCCCTCCACATCTAATCTAAAAACTTGTTCTTTTGACTTGCGATCCTACGTACTTGCATATAGATTTTTAATTTATAATTTGGGTTTTACGATTTTACATTTCACTAGTATTTCTATGTAATTGAGGGTTGTTATTGTGCTTTTGAATTATTCTTTTGGGCATTTGATCTCTTTTGGGGTTATATTCAACATATATTCATTTAATCTATTTTTGGTCACACATAATCCTTTTTTATGTCATTTGATAATTTATGTTGTGTTATTGCTTTTTTTCTTCTACACTTTTTTCTCTTTCTATAATTTTGCACATCCTAAACTCTATCTGCACATCTAATCCCTATTTATGTGCAGGGAATAACTACACTTGTTATGTATGTGTCTACAAATTTGATCCAAATGGTTTATTTTTAGTTTTGATTTGGGTTTAGCTAACCAAGTGGTGCAACTTTTATTTCATGGTTCAAATGCTTAATCTTGAGACTACTAAAATATTCATGGTTGAAACTTTAATTGGTAGCGATATTTCAATCAAATATTGTGTCTTTGATTTCTAGATTAACTCATATTTTGTTTCTAAAGGTTAATAAACTTTGTTTTTTGTATTTGTGTAAGAAAGTTAAAGTAGCTAAACAAATTCCTACACTAACTTTAAGAAGGAGGATAACATTAAAAAAAAAATCATATCTTTTTAATAGTTATAGAAAGCTAACAAAAATAACATAAATACCATGCATACCAAAAGACAATGATTTACATTGGGAGAACCCTTTTGGGGGAGAAACCTGACAGTCTAAAATTTTCTCAATATATTATTCATAAATCAATAACATATTACAATATACTTGCAAAGCAAGCTCATGCAGGAGCATCGACAAGCAAAGATCTAGAGACAACTAAATAGCTATAAGAATCTTACACATACCCTCAAACTCACAAACCTAATATATAGGAGATACAATATATGAAATTGTCAAACAATATCAGAAGACCATGATCTAAAAACCCACTTATAAAGTAGCACCTATCTTATCTCTAATCAAATATGCCATATGATGTGTCAAAACACACATCAATATGTGTAAATCCCTTTTATATCTCATTCTTGTGTTCAATATATTTTTTATTTCCTATTTCAGAATATCCAACTTGCAGAGGCCATAAATTTTGAATTGGGTGTTTGATTGACAGATTGTTTGAAGTACTAGAAATCTCTTGATATGATCTATCACCCTAACACCTACTACCCAAATCACATAATTTTTGGGTTTTTCCTAATCCTCTAAATCCTTCAAAATTGAATTTGAAAAATTTCTTTGACAACATAAAAAAAAAACTTCATATCTTCAAAAATAGACATGATCTTTAAATGCAAATTTACCAACATCCTTATCTAGCCAATTGAAGAATTTGGGAAAAGTTTGGGGAAAATTAGTGCTCACATGTAAACTTACTATAAATTGTAATTGTATGTAAACGCAAGGTTCAAATGCATTTACCCATTTACCTTCTCCATTTTCTCCTATTTATGGAATAAATAATTTTTATTTATTAAATATTCATTAATCCTCTTCTTCCTAATCCCAGCAATCACATCCATTCACATGGATAAACTCCACAAAATTTAAGCTTGTGACAAATGACACTTGTCTCTTCATTTAACTTTTCCACCTTGACATGTCTAGATATTATGGAAAGTCAATATCCTTTACCTATCACTTCATCTCATCCACTCATTTCCTTTAACCTCTTAATCTCCTTTTTTGTCCATATTTCCTACCTACTCCTCATTTTCTCTCACTTTATCCTTACCTACTCTCTAATCCTAGCCACTCATTTATCACCTCTTAATCCTAGCCATTAATTTTCATTAGGACTTATATAAAATAAGATGTTCTCCTATGATTTGGATCCCTAATGCCTATTCTTATGTTATCTTGTTAACTTTCGATTTGGAGAACTTTTTCCATCTTGCTATAATTATCATCTTCATACTCTCACAATCTTGCATCAAGCAACCAATCTCCATTCTTTCATAGTCTCTTGTGCACGTGCTAAAAATATAAGAGCAACAACAATTCGAATACAAGATCTTGAAATATAGGAGGACAAGGGAATCAAGTGTCTCTTGAGTGCATTTGGTATTATATACATCTAAAAATGGCTTAAGAAAATTGATTAAATATTGATTTTTTAATTAATGTATTTTCTTCTGTCACTAAATTATTTATTTACTTTATTTATATGGTTTATGTCTAGGTTATTCTTCTAAGTTCCAAGTCTTCTAAAGTATCCTATAATTGAATAATTCTAAATTATTTAATCAAAGACAAAGTAAATCCTTCCAAAATCCATTTCATCCTCCACCTCACTTGCCACTTCAATCACATGTGGCTAACAAAATTAAATATTTTTAATATTTAATTATCTATTTATCCTCAACCTTCTTCCCTATTCATAAGGAGGGAATGACCTAGTTGTCACCAAATTCCCTATCAGTTCCTCATCGCCTATTCATTATCCACATTCCCTATTATTGAGGCTTTGGTCTCTACACCTCATTATGGTCAAAGATGGCTCATGAGACACAAGTCTCATGAGGCATATAATTTCTCTTGCATTCCAACAACTTGGAATGGTTCTTCCACTTTCTTCTCATGGTCATGGAATGACTCATGACATGTGTCTTCTTCTTCCATCTTTATCTCCATCTTATTAATGTAGGAGGATCTTCCTTACTTTTCCCTCACACTTTAACTATACTCCTTACTTTTATCTCACAATTCAACCAAATCCATCTCAACCATTCATTTTTTCAAGACAAATTCTCATCCATTGATCTTTTCCACATAGGATAAGAGTCTTGATCGGTCTATAAAAGGAGACCACTTGCAGTCATTTGATACTAGTAGAAACTATAGAGATTATTGTGCTTATTGTTCTTTTTGTCTTCAAGCTTTTTAAAGTGTGGCTCAATATCATCATTATCATCATATCATCTTAGTATCATAATTAAAATCATTTTATTGTAGTATCATTATCATCATTTCATCTTAGCATAATCATTAGCATCATTTTGTTGTATTTTATCATTGTAGCTTTGTCATCTCCACATTAGCTTCATCATCTTCATAATCACACATATCCATCAATAGCTATAATAGTTTGCATCCTAGATTCCATTATAGTTGTATTTAAAGAAACCACATATTAGTTCAACCCCAGAAGTCATCTTGGAAGTACTAAAGCTCTAAGAGAAAATCAAATGACAATGGTGATGACATGTAACTGATTGAATGTTTGATAATGTTAAGTTGAAGATAATGCAAGACATTAAATCAATTAATGGTTTGTATTATCATTGATGTCAACTTGATATCATCTGTACGGTCATGTATATAATGCCAAAGACTTTAGAGAATCAATGGAACAAAGATTATGCTTTCAGCAATGCATAAAATTCAAGTATTCACTAAGTGACAGATAACACTAACAGAGTGCACACCATCAATAAAGGCAAAGAACCAAAGTCACAGTGATACCCAATGAGCAGAAGACAGTGTTGCCTGATGAAGCAAAATCGCAGGATGCTCGATGAGCTAAGAACAGAGTTTCCTGACAAGTAAAATCCAATTATGCCCGATGAACGGAGATCCTAAAGCTGACTAGAGTCACACTGATGGAACTGGAAGCTATCACCAATGACTAACTGCATAGTTGACTGAAAGAATAGAGAGTTTAGAAAATGACAAAATATCTAGTTGGCAAGAGCTAAAGATAGACTTAACTAGTTGTTTTCGTTGTTTTATTCGACCAGAGTTAAGTGATTGATTTAAAGAAGATTTGTACAGTTGGCATAAAGATAACTACAAGATAAATCAGGAGTTATGCTTTAAATTAGATTGGCTAGATTGTTTTTCACGCCAAGAATCAAGAATCAAGAATCAAGAAATGGTGAATATCATGTCTATATAAGAGACAAGCTTAATTCATTTCTGCATCATATGAAAGGGGAGTGAATAGTAAGAGGATGCTAAAGAGAAACTGATGAAGGATAACTTCATTTAGTCCTGATCAATCAAGCTGAAGGAGAGATAAAGAATTCTACAGACACTGATGAACAGTGAAGCACAGCATCACAAAGCATAAAGTGTGGAGCACAAAGAATTGAATTGATACATTGATCAGAGAGGTAATGTACTTAAATAAATATGAAAATCTACAATTCAAGTTGCATTAGAAATAGGTCATTATGTTTTAGTTTAACCATTAAAGAATTAAGTCTCTTAATAGAGAAGGACTTAACAGTCTTCTATATATTGACGTACATCCCAAGGAGTGCCAAAAAGGTTGATTCATGAAAGTAGCATTGGACTTGCCAGATACCTATTGACAGTATAAGAAGAAGGATGATTCAAGGATGGTAGCAAGATTTTCCTAAAGCCTATTGACAATCTAAGAAGGAGGTTGATTCAAGGATGGTGGAAAATAGATGCCTGATACTCAGTGACAACCTCTATGTATAAAATCCTCTAACAAGGTCACACCTAACAGTGTGTTTGTAACCTTTAACAGGGTTGGCTCCTAACAGGGCTCACTTCAGAAGAGTGAAAATTTGGGGTACCAGTCCCAATGGTTTTTTCCCTTAACAGGGTTTCCATGTTAAAATTCATGTGTTATGTGTGTATGGTTTATTACTTTACTGTTTTACATTTCACATATGCATTTTTGAATTGATTGGTATACTCTGCATATTTACTGAGTGTCGGTAAATAGTTTTTATTGCTTATCAATAATCAAGGAGAATAAGGTCAAAAAAGGAAAACCAACATAAAGTTAAATCATTAATAGTATTTCATGACATGCATCCTATAGGGACTTAATAATCTGAGATTTATTGATTGGTGGTTATTGATTAAAGGATAAATTTTTGAGGCCACTGATTCACCCCCCCTCTCAGTTATTACTAACAATTGGTATTAGAGCTTGTGTGCTTAGAAGGAAGGTTTCAAGACCTAATTCGGGATCACAAGATGAATAGATGAGATGTACCCAAGTTGAACAAAGACAACTTTGCTTCATGGAAAAGAAAAATAAGACTCCACTTATCAGATATTGGTAATGATGTTACTCAATTCCTAGATATTGAATATGTGTTTCCTACAGGAGCTTTGACAGTAGATCAATCGAGAGAGAAGCATGACCATAACTGCATGGTTATAGAGATTTCTTCCTCACTCTTTGATGTTGAATTTGAAGATGTCAAGGATTGCAAAACTGCAAAGAAAATGTGGGACAAACTAAAGCTTGTACATGGAGGTGATACAAATGTTCTGAGAGCCAAGGCAGAAAGCCTTAGAGGAAAATTTGATGAT